>CAUYPK010024572.1:0-25815 GCA_963574355.1 Loris lydekkerianus
AATGTAGAATACAAATGCCTACATACAATAACTAAGAAAATGCCATGAAGGCTACGTTGAACAGTTTGATGAGAATATTTCAGATTTTATATGAAACCAGCACATTGTACCCCTTGATTGCACTAATGTACACAGCTATGAGTTAACAATAAAAAAAAGTAAATAAATAAAATATTAACAAAATATTTTTAAAAAAGTTCTTTGCAGACATTTAGTCCCTGTTAAATGTTAATATTTGGTTGTTAATATTTCTTCTGAACAACCAGAACTAAATAAACAGTCTTGGTGTCAGTGGTCTTCTTGAAATTTGTCTGTGACTTGTTTCTGAAGCATCTAATACAATTCTACTGCTTGGAGTGCTAGATCTTGTACCACTTGGTTAGGGCTCTTTCTCACTTCTTGCTAATATAAACCTTAGCGAATATTAGAATTACCTGCTAGCCTTGTTATAAATACAGATTCTGGGACCCTCCACCCCAAAATTTCTGATTTAGTAAGTCTGGTGGTACCCAAGAATTTGCATTTGTGCTAAGTTTCCAACATAGTAACCACTATCTTTGTTGTGATCAATTTACTTAGATATTTAGTATAATGCTTGGCACATTATAAATGCTCAATAAATGCGAACCATATATCAGTTTCCCTATCATCCCATAATTATGACATTTTCAACCTTATCCTCATTTAGTTGCCCTTATTTCATAAATATTCTATTCTATCCTATCTTTACCTACTCAGGTCTAGCTTGACGCAGGTAAAATCTCAATAAATTTTTTAAAAAACCTTTGATATCATCTTTGGCTCTTCCTTTCCTGAGTATACATTGATCGATGCCATTAATTTAATTTTTAATGATATATTGGCATAAATGTGTACTAATTTGTTTCTGTGGTAAAATTGTATTTCCATCTAGATAAGGAGGGCTGAGGCCATTTCTTATTTATTTGCTCTACCTGTCACAGCATCTAAAACACCTATTAAGTAGACAAGATGGATTACTTACTTATGAGGTGCTCAAGCATGCATCTATTTTGAAGGTTGTGGAGAAATGCAAAAAACTATATAAAGTGTATGTATAAAGGCCATAACGGGTAAGTATTAAAAGTAAATACCTATTTAATTCCTCTTAAGGTACGGAAGGATAGTTAAAAAATAAATTTCATTTATTTCTCAACTCAATTGACAAATTCAAATCTGCTGTTTTACTTTTTACTTACTGTAAAGTTAGAATGCTTTGAATCTGAATGCCTACTACAAAGTTGAAACTTGTCTTCAGCATCTTCACCATAAATACTTAATATTAATATATATTACCTGTATGTAATACTAGTGTCATATATATACATAGTGTAAAATAAATATGTGGGACTTAAATGTTATAGAGGTTCAATTTGCTTCCTTGGAGTTCTAGCTCTATACTTCACTAGCAATCTGGGAATTCTATGCACAGAAATTTATCATAACTGAGCCCTGGGCATGGAGAATGGTGATTCCAAGTGGCAAACGATTGCTATTTCTCTGGTTGGGGACTGTGGTACTATTTGGGCTTTGGGGCACTGAGTAGTCTTTATAAACCTTCTCCACAAGCTTTTTGAGAAGGCTGAAGGTTTCTAGCAAAGGAACTTCTAAGGCTTTGCATTATGTGTGGGGCCCCCCATCCTTCAATTGCTTCGGAAGCCATAAAAGCAATTACCCATTGAACTAAGCAACTCCTCTTCAATAATATAATTTTTCCGAGTTTATGTAGTTGATCTATAGTTAATTTTTTATGTAAAAGGAATTATTTGAATGTAATTAGGTTAATCAGACACCTTTTTAGAAAATAACTTTGGTTTAGTAAAAACTATAAATTTATTCATCCATTTATTATTTCATTCAGTAAATATTTACTGAGTGCATATGTGTACTGTACATGGTACTAATTATTTTAGAGGATTAAAGTATGTATCAGGTATGGATTTTATTTTGATCATTTTATTATGGCTGGTAGAAAATATGTGTCCATAAAGAACTACATTTTGAGGTAGAAAGAATTACTGTATATACTCGAGTATAAGCCAAGTTTTTCCGGCACAAAATTTGTGCTGAAAAACCCGAACTCGGCTTATACTCGGGTCATACAGGTTATTTGATTTGGTGATTGTGATTTAGCTTGATTACCTGTTAAGCTACGGTTTTCTGCACTTTATTTAAAGTTTTAAAGTTCTGTTGCTAGTTTACAGTTTTTCTTTAGCAATAAATATTGAAAAGCATTTAACCTACTGATTCCTCAATTATTGTAATTGTTTTGGGTATATATTTTTATTTTTGAAATTTACCAGTGGCTGCTGCATTTTCCACCTCGGCTGATACTCGAGTCACTAAGTTTTCCCAGTTTTTTAGGGTAAAATTAAGGGGGTCGGCTTATACTCGGGTCAGCTTATACTCGAGTATATACGGTATTTAATCTTTATAAAACCATAGCAAAATCCTTATTTTAAAGATGAAGAATCTGATATAAGGAGCATTGAATAAGTTCACACAGCTACTAAGTTTTCCAGGAAGTCCTCAGTGAGCCTTGATCTTAAGTCTTCCTTTTCCCAGGTTGCTTAGCATCTGAAAAGACCTAATAAACATAGATAAATTTTACTATTATTATTAATTTTAAAAATAAGAAAAATACATAAGAAAATAGAGTATACTTGTTTTGGGGAAGTGAGCTATGAATACTATTTTTATTCTTCTGTTGTTCTGTATTATTTCAAAATTATTTTATCATTAACTTTAAATTTTATAGAGCATAAAAAATAAGTTAAAACATCAGAGTCTAAATTCTATTTATATATTTCTGCTTCCACTACTGTTGGAAGCAATTTCACTGAGTTTTTACTTGACTGTTTCTTCAGTACTCTTAAATATAAAATGAAGGCCAGTCATAGTGGCTCGAACCTATAATCTTAGCATTCTGGGAGGCTGAGGTGGGAGGATCTCTTGAGCTCAGAAGTTCAAGGTCAGCCTGAGCAACAGTGAGACCCCATCTCTACTAAAAACAGAAAAGTCAGCCAGGGTTTGTTGTGGGCACTTATAGTCCCAGCTATTTGGGGAGGCTGAGGCAGGAGGATCACTTGAACCCAGGAGTTTGAGGTTGCTGTAAGTAAGGCTGATAGTATGACACACTAGCCAAGGCAACAGAGTGAGATTCTGTCTCAAAACAGAACAAAGCAAAATAAAACCCAACAAATCCAGACATATATGTGTGTGTGTATACATACACACTATATATAGAATGACAATAATATTCAACTGTAATTTTTCAATACTTTCAACAGTGGAATTCATTGTTTTAAGAAACTCTATTTTGGGAGGTGCCTATGGCTCAAAGGAGTAGGGTGCTGGCCCCATATGCCAGAGGTGGCAGGTTCAAACCCAGCCCCGGCCAAAAACTGCAAAAAAAAAAAAAAAGGAAATTATTTTAAGAGTCCAACCTGGTAAACAGATCAACATACAACCTCTCAGGTTATAATAAGGGAAGGGTGAGAGGTTTAATGGGAGGATTACTACACCCACATGGGAGAGACACGGGTATACTGGAGCAACAAACAATCTCAAATTCTAAGTCACTGAAGTCAACAAGCATTTCTCACTCAACTATATGTGTAAAGATCAGTTAGTGGGAGTGGTGGGCTATGGAAAGGTAGTCAATTTAGCTCTGTACAGTCACTCTGGGACCCACCGAAAGGAAACTCCTCCTTTCAGAAGCTCATGGACTTCTTGGTTACAAGGCAGAAGAGAGAGACTAGATAAAAACGTAGGATTTTATTTGACTTAGCTAGGAAATTAAACGTGTTATTTCTACTCATATTTCACTGCCAGAAATAGTCATATGGCCCAACCAACTAGAAATACAGGAACAGAGACATGCAGGTTCCCTGTCAGAATAGGAGTCATTATTCATGAAACAGAGCGAGGTCTACCACACACATCAAAGGGACCTAAGGGATTCCTCAGAGCCGGGTTTTACTGCACCTCCACGAGAGGTGTCTGATCAGATCCTTCTCATTCAAGTAGTCAGTGAATCTCTGAGAACCACAAACACTTTCAACAGTTCTCCTTTCTTACCCCTGACATTAAATAGGGGACATAAATCTATAGCATATTGCCTCCTTGACCATTCTTGTTTGGGGATTTTGAGGTGCAAAAAATATCCATTTTTCTTCTATACACAAGCACCACTGACAACATAGTTATATACATTGCTTTCACTCAATGAAGTAGGAATTTTGTGAAAGACTCAAGAAAAAAAAAATCTCTGTTCAAAGAAATTCCAAAAATAGTAGATAAAACAAAATTAAATAGTTATATTTATTACGGAATTACTTTCTCTAATGTGGCGGCATAATTGTACTTTTCCATGAGGTGTTATGATATGTAGCATTTCCCAATATCAAAATTCTTTTCATTGCACAATTATTCAAAACTTTCAAAGCTTTTTACAATATGCTTATAAAAATTGTGCATATTGTAGAATATGGCATCTGCAGCACAGCCAATATTATGATGTCTATAGATGCAATCATGAATCATGTTTTGGCTTGGCTTATTATTTCTAATGCCTTCAAAAGCCAAAGGAGTGAGCTATAGATAACAAAGTCCCAAACCCCAAATCCCACATGATAGTGGGTGTGAAAGTGGCAGTGCTCCTGAACTGACTGCAATGGTGTCACACAGAAATCTGTGCATGGTGCTACGTGATGGAGGATCTAGTTTTCAACGCTAACACTTATAACTAAGTGAAAAGAATCTTCCTCTCTAAGGGAAGAGGATGTGATCATCACCTGTGTCAACCGAGCACATCCAGCAAAAAGAAGACAAAATAATATTAATAATAATAAAATAAAACCCAGAGTACTCAGGCCACAGAGAGTAATAGGATGGAGCTAACAGATCAACACTAGGCCTAGGATTAACTGGCACAATTCAACATTTTGCAAGATCTTTTTGTGACAGAAGGATGAATAAACAAATTGATAAACACTGAGGTCCCATTTTATAGTCTGTAAATGAGGCCTAACATGAAAATAAACGTTCACAAAAAGAGAAGATACAATCTTGACCTAGGTGATGAAGTTTTGCAAGGAAATACCAAAGATTTAGCAATATTCAAAAGATTAACACATTTTTGTCCAGAAACAATTCCTTTAGATACACTAACTGACCTAGAGGTTTTGCCAATTTATTTGTAAGGAAAATGCAGGTCTTTCCTCAGAAGCATCTCTGAGACAAAGGAAGAAACGAAGCCAGAATCCAGAAATGCCCCAACCTAGACCAGATGTCTCTTACCAGGTTGAGTCTGTGAAAGGGATACTTGCTTGATGTTCTAGAATCTAGACAAAAGCACTTTGCTACTCGTTGGGCTTTAGCCCCCGAGTCTTACTGGGCTGAATGCTGTAAGAAATGTGAGATTTTCTTTTGACACTTTTGCCTCTAATTTGACTAAGTAAACTTCCGTCAGAACCAGACTCAGTCTTTGTGGTCTGATCTCTATAAATAATAAAAAAGAGACATGGAAAGAATAACCCAAAGAAAAATGAGCATCTTTCCTAAAGCCTAGTATAGAGCTGCCCAAGTCATTCCCTAGATGTTTTTGTTCTTTTTTTCTCCTGCATGGCCATCACAAGTAGCAGGAAAAGAATGGAAGGCTCTCCTTGTCATCTGGTGATGTCATTGTCACTGTAGCACCCTAGCCCAATGGAATCCCTCACATTTGTGCATAACAACAGACTATATGTACAAAGAGACTTTACAAAGTTTATAGACAAATGAAATACAAAATTAAATGGTAAAAATACAAAATTTATTTCTCAACAGGAGCTTCATCAAGGTTAACACATTTTTTGTAAGATACAATACCAGCCATTTAACCCACCCTTAAAGAACAGGGTGTCCCAGAATTTAACCATGTCAGTGCAATTTTTTTTTTTTACATTATTAACTAAGGAAAACTAAGCATCCTTTAAGGATTTATTTTTTAAATTATGAAACCAAAGGAAGTTGTAAGGAGCCAAATAATAACTGTAACGTGGAAGCCTACTGATTTTCCATCAAAACACTCACCATATTGCCTTTGTTTGACAAGAGATGAAAGGAATGAGCAGGACCATTGTTGTGGTGGTGACAAACACTCCAGTGAAGCTTTCCTGGGCATTCGTTTGCTAAAGCTTTGGCTAACTTTCTCTAAACAATCTCATAGGCAGATGCTATCATTCTTTGTCTCTCCAGAAACTCAAAAAACAAAATGGCTTGAGCATCCAAATAAACTGTTGCCATGACCTTTGCTCCTGACCAGTTTGCTTGTGCTTTGACTGAACCATATCAACATCGTGGTAGCCATTTCTTTGACTGTGCTTTGTTTCAGGATCATACTGTTAAAACCATGTTATACCTTCTGTCACAATTCTTCAAAAATGCTTTAGGATCTTGATGCCACTTGTTTAGAATTTCCATTGAAAGCTCTGCTCTTGTCTGCAACTGATCTGTGTGCAATGGTTTTGGCACCCATTGAGTGGAAAATTTGCTCAACTTTAATCTTTCAATCAGAATTGTGTAATCTAAACCAGTTGAGATGGCTAGGGTGTTGGCTATTGTTTCTGCTGTTAATTATTATTTTTTGTAGTTAGGACACTAACAAGACGAATTTTGTTCTCACAAATTGACATGGATGGTCTGCTGCTGTGGTCTTCATCTTCAACATTGTCTTCTTCCTTCTTAAAATGAGTTACCCATTTATAAGCAGTTGATTTATTTTGAGCATTGTACCCATAAACTTTTTGTAAACCATTAATGATTTCATCATTCTTCCACCTAAGCTTCACCATAAATTTAATGTCTGTTCTTGCTTCAATTTTAGCAGAATTTATGCTGTTCTGGTTGAAAATCTTTTCAAATTGATCTTCATCCTTTTTAGTGCTTCAAACTAGATCTTGTTCAGATATGTTATAAGAAGTCAGTACAAGTTTATTTTCATGCAATTCCATGCATAATTTTTCCATAATATTCATTTTCCATGAACTTTTTGAAGACTGCTCATAGGGTAGATTGGGCAACCTCTCTCCTATGAGGTGAGAGGGGGCGAATTACTCAGAAACAGACATGTTTCCTACTTCTTCTCAGAATACCAGATAGTTCTTGGCCTGTCAGTAAAAAAACAGGATATGGTTCTATCCAAGTTCTGGGGCAGCCTGACATGAAGGCTCTTGAGCAAGGAACAGCAGACTTCCCAAGGGTGGAACTCAGAATTAGATGAGCCCCTCCCCAATCATAGGTAGTGTTGGTCAACTTCAGGATTCCTTCACAGCAGGAACAGAACCTTCTCCTCTATATCTGTCCCACTATTGACAGTCAACTCAAATACATGATCTCAGTATCTAGGATATTCCCAGATGTAGTACCAATTTCCCTTGTGACCAGTTCAAATCTGAAACATTACAGGGAAAGAAATTCTGGAAAATGTGGTTCTAGTTAGTCTAAGCGAACAGTACAAACTCTGCGTTTAGCAACAATAGAGCCATTAAATATCTTCCCGTAGGACATGCAGTCTAGTCCCTACTTGCCCGTGGTTTCACTTTTCATGGTTTCAACTACTTATAGTCAATACACTAAATATATTGAATGGAAAATGGATAAAATCTCCCACTGTCCAGCTAAGTTTCGCCCAGGACATGAATCCTCCCTTTGTCCAGCACATCCGCACTGCAGGGAGTCACTTGGCAGCAGGGTAGGCTGCCAGATGCTCTACCTCAGTGCACAGACCTTGCACTCAAGTCATCCTTGTTTTACTTCACAATGGCCCAAAGTGGAAAGGGAGTGACGTTGGCAATTCTGTTATGCCAAAAAGAAGCTGGAAAGTGCTTCCTTCAAGTGAACAAGTGGAAGTTCTTGACTTCATAAGGAAAGAAACAAAAATTGTTACTTAAGTTGTTGAGATCTATGCTAAGAATGAAATGTCTGCCCATGAAATCGTGAAGAAAAGAAAAGAAATTCATTCTAGTTTTGCTGTCACACCTTGAACTGTAAGTGATTGCCACAGTCCAGGATAAGTTACAACGGAAAAGGCATTTCATTTCATCTGTGGGTGGAAGAAACAGAAACAGAAACCCATTCTGACTGATGACAATCTGATTCTGGGCTCTGCACGGTTTCTGGTCTCCAGTGATGCTTTTAGAACATATCTACTGTATCGGAAAACAAAAGCAAAACCGATTTAGCTGAAAAGAGACAACGATTAAGAAGCTTAAACCCTTTGGCTTCTTCCTTGTGTATCTCCCCGTATGAGAACTATATTCAGTTAATCTCGCTTTCTCTGGAAAATGCAGATCAAAATGCAAAATGTCAGGTATGTCTTCTGATATCACAGAGCTACAATGTGAATTAGGCATTAAACTGTAAATGACACCAAATATTAAAATTAAATCAACTGTAATTTCCATCATTTTTCCGTAGTAGTCCATCATACTTGTATTACTCTGAATAATGGTACCAGTCATGTAGACAACAAGTATCCTAATAATAACTTCAGCAATGTTTCAGGACGATGGGGAATAAAGAATATGGATAAACCATATATCACTCCAAACCACTGGTGACGCTGGGATTTAAGTATAGCTGTATTTAATCAAGGGATTTTTATTTGCACAGTCTGTTGTTTTGGGTGTATTTTTTAAACTGTCATAAAGATAGAAAATTGTTTTTCTAGTAGTTTAAAAACTTGAATATTCAATATAAAGTGTTTGGAATGAAAACATTTTTACAGGGCACACACCCAGGATGCGTTTTGTGCACCTGGGGGTGTGTTTTAGTGGTCATCTGAGATTTATAAAGGTAACTATCTCAGGAGTTGGCAAACTTTTTCTGAGAGTAAATTACTTTCAACTTTGTGGGCCATATGTTCTCTGCCCCAGCTATTCAATTCTGCTATAATAAAGCAAAGCATCCATAAAGACCACATGTAAATGAATAGGCTATTTCAGTAAGACTTTACTTAATGGGCATTGAAATTTGAATGTTCATGTATATAAAATATTTTATCTTTTTTCAACAATATAAAAAGTGAATATCATTCTTAGCTCACAAGACAAACAAAAACATCAATGGTCTATAGTTGGATCACAGGCCATTGTTTACCAAATTCTGACCTATTTCAACAGAAATCACCAATCAGTTAAGAAAACTAGAAAGCTTTTACCAAAATAAATAAATAAATAAATAAGCAAAAGCAAATATTTAACTATAGCTTCTTATATAGACATACATTTAAGAAAATCAAGACTTTTTTTTTTAAAGTCTAAGTAACTTTGTATGATTAATACACAATGATTGAAAACTAAAATGCTTTTGAATGATCAAAATTTGTGTTTCTTTTTTTTTGAAACAGAGTCTCAAGCTGTCGCCCTAGGTAGAGTGCCATGGGATCATAGCTCACAGCAACCTCCAACTTGGGCTCAAGTGATCCTCTTGCCTCAGTTTTTCTATTTTTTAATAGAGACAGGGTCTTTTGCTCTGGCTGGTCTTGAACTCGTGAGCTCAAGCAATCCATCCACCTTGGCCTCCCAGAATTTTAGGATTATAGGCCTGAGCCATTATGCCTGGCCAAAATTTCTGTATTTCTTTTCACATTAGTACTAAAATAGTATATAGCCTCACACGCATTCCATTATGTGAAAAATCTATTATTTTATTAAAATATGAAAGATAAATGTTTGATTTGAGTTTGTTTTTATATTGATATAGTCTTTTAGAAAAGTTACTTCTTGGCTACATAGAATCATATAAAGAATAACAAAATAATCTCCTGTCACATCAACACATCTATTCATTAAGTGTCTTGCTTTTTATACGTTAGGGAAAAATAAAAACCACATCATTCCTCCAATGTGTTTTTTCCCTAAGCCTCAAAAAGCCAGTTTATAAAGCCATCTCTTGCCACAGAAGCAAAAGAATACAAATTATAATATACAAAGTATATCAAAACATAGTATAGATTATCAGATCACTCTAGTACATAAGAAAGGCCTGCACACCCTGCCACTGGATTATGTAATTTATGGTCCACAATAGGTAAGCTCAGGAAATATTGTATTAATATGTTGACTTCATTATGTTTAATCATCGGCAAGTATTCTGGGTAATTTTATCAGAGACAATTTTAAAAATAAGTGTCTCAATCTGTTAACAAAAGTCAGACTAAAAAACTCAAAATTCTAGTTTTCTCTAAGGTGACCCTAGATTATAATTTAACGTTTACTTTTAGATGAGAAAACTCCCTAATAAGTTCACTTTGAACTGTCCTTCACTCATAGCCATGATTCTAAACTTATGGTTTTTTATGATGAATGAAGAAAATAATTTTACACATAATTCCACTTTTATTTAGAAAACTACAGACTAAAAATATTCACACAAATTATTTAAATCTTCTCCAAATTCAGATTTGTATAAGGTATGTTCAACTGTTTTTGTTTTGAACTCCTGCATCTTAGTTTTTTAGTAGTTTCATATTGAAATTGTTCCATGTCTATGAAAGTGAATTGATTACTATAAATATTTACTATTGTATACTCTTATTTTTATTGCAAATAAACCACAGTTATGATCAAATAATACATGGTAAAAAGAATAAAATGCCATAGGACATTTTAAGAACTGGATTCCAAAACAATGCATCAGGTGGTCAGAATGTTCAGAGCAACTTTTTGATAAAAGAAAGTGAATAAAAATATATTGACAACATAGAGCATTTCAACGTGTTAATTGGACTCTTCAACCAATTAAAAATAATAATACATTTTTAAAACTATAAACTAAAAGTGAGGAAGTTGTGAATAAAATGGAAGTCTTTTAGGCCATTTCATTTTTTGACATTATTCACTGCTTTTTATATGAATCTACAAAATGTGAATATGTAAGTTTCACAATGAAATGTGATGTCCATTCATCAGAAATTCTATAGGAAGAACAAGAAAAGAAGGACAAGAATTCTTTTTAAATGTATCAGATATTAGAGGTGAGAAGTTCCATAATTTCAAGTACATCTCAAAATAAATTCTGTTCACCCACAGAATAAATGTATCCACAACACTCCAATCTTAATCTATAATTACTTAGCTATTGCAATCATTCTACAAAGTATAATAAAACAATTACTTCTTTTCTCTCCATATAAAACTTGGTCATTCATACAAGTATTTTCATTTTAATATTTTGACATGTCATGAATACTCTCTGAACTTCAGTCTTTTCATTTGTAAAATTAGAATTAAAAAAATCTACCTCATGGTGCTCTTAGGAGAGTCAAATGAAATTTTGTACATGAATATACTTTGCAAACTGGAATGCCCATGAGATAAATTATCTATTATCTTTATGATTTCCTATACACAATTTTCACAGATTTTTTTCATTACACACTCACTTCCCATCACCTCTAAAATGGCATTTTTGTAAAGAACAAATCTACTTTTTTCTTATTTCCCGTCATCCTGCAATATTGCTATAAATGGATGAAGGGGAAATCTAACTCTTCTTAATGTTCATCATCTCAAACTCTCACTATTCTTTTTTTGTATGTTTCTATCCAATTTGGCGAAACCAATCAGGGGAACAGAGACTACCTGTAAAGTGGAGTAGTGATAAAAGGAAAAAGCATGGAAGAAGAGCCTTCTTGAGCACAAACCACACACTAGGCATTTTGTCAGAAATTGTTACTCTTTTTTAACCTTCAGGGCAGCACATATTATGTCCATTTTATAAATGGGAAGGGTAACGATCAGGCACGAAACTTGATAGGGGGTGCAGTGTTGTGATACTTATTCCATCTTCCCAATATATTGGATAAAGAGATCTTTTTAAAGCATCTTAACCAACACCTATTAAAAAATTCTCTGTGTTGATATGATAACCTCCTGTCTGTAAGGAGGAACTAGACACAATGCCAAAAGTGGTTGTGAACTGAATCACTAAGCATCAATCAATAGAATGTCAGGGGATTAAGGAATAACACTGGTGATTAGGAGACTTAAAGAAAGGAGTCAAATGTAATTTCTAAATAGCATGCAGTCAAATATAATTTCTAAATAGCATGCACCATCACCCAGAAGTTAATTCCTTTCCAAATGCTTTTGTTGAGGCCACTCTCACTCAACCTCAGCCTTGCTTCTACATATAACAAAAGTTCCCTTTTGCTTCACATACTGGCAATTACTTATCTTTCATCTCTAGTAGAATGAGTTATTTTTCAAAACAACGTAGTTACTGTAATAAAAATGGCCATGGACTTAAGTTAGCACAGAGCATTTTTGTAAGAATGGATCTACTTTTTTCCTATCTATTATATAACCAACATTCTTGACCAAAGCCTTAAGTTCAAATTTTAGCCATATAAGCAAAAATTTTAAAAAGGGCTTCCTTTAACTATTTTGCCCTTAGTTTTTAATGGCCCTTATCCCTTTAATTGAAAAATAAGCAGGTCTCTCATAGTAGAAGGTACTTTCCTGATCCCTTTTCTGTATAGAAAGAGTTTGGTTCTAAAATAAGTACAGGCTTTGAACTCAGGAGGTCTGTTGTGGCAACTCAGTATCTGTATGATCTTGGGTAGGAACTTTAAACTGAAAAGCCTCAATTTCCTCATGGGGGTGAGAATGACAACCTTGACTAACATTTTTTGCTGGGACAAGCAAATGAAATGCACATGTGAGAAAGTGATCTTCAACTGGCAATGTTTTTACCTTCAATACTTTCTCACTAAAACTTGTTCTCATTCCTTGATTTGCTCATTAAGCAAGAAATATTTCTAGAGTGCCTACTCTGTGTCAGGTGTGCCAATGGCAATGAAGAATAATATCCATTGATACTTATCAACTCAAATATATTAAAGACTTAAATGAAAGACCTGAAACTATAAAACTACTAGATGAAAAGAAAGAAGAAATGCTCCAAGATATTGGCCTGAGCAAGGATTTTTTTTAATAATAGCTTAAGAGTAGAAGCAAAAAAAGCAAAAACAAACAAATGTGATTAAATGAACTAGTTTTCTGTACAGAAAAGGAAATAAATGGAGAAAATATTTGCTAACTATGTATCTGACAAGGGGATTAGTATCTAGACTATATAACAAACTCAATAGCAAAAAAAGTCCAATTAAAAAAATAAAAGTTCTGAACATATATTTCTCAAAAGACATTCAAATGGCAAATACGTATGTGAAAAAAATGCTCAGCTTCACTAAAAATGCAAATAAAAGTCACAATTATAGTTACAATTACAGGCTGTCAAGGTATCTGCCCCTCTCCTGCCAGATCAATCTTCTGGAATAAGACATAAATGTGCCAACAAAGTACCTTTCCTTCTTCTCACTAAGTAAGAGAGTTCCCAGAAAAGCAGAATAAGTGCAGTGCAAACCTATCTGGTCTAAACAGAGAAAATAGGATTCTCTGTTCTGGTAAAAAGATACCAGTAAAAGAAAAGTGACAGCATGAAAAAGCAAGCTACTTTGACACCCACAAATGATCACAATACATCCACAGCAATGGGAATTTGTCAGTATCAAAACTGCCATATAGGAAATGTTTAAAAATGCACTATACATGGAACATAACAATACATACCCACCCCAAATTGTAAAAACACCCAAAATTTAAATCCCAGAGCTCATATAAAATGATAGCATAAGAGGGAACATAAAAGAAAGGAAGGTATCATTCAACACAATGAATAGAATAATATCCTACATATCAATACTATTTTACTGAACATGAACAGGCTTAATACTCTAGGTAAAGGACAAAAACTGGCTGAATAGATGAAAAGTTATAACCCAAAAATATGCTGTCTCCATGAAACCCATCTAATACACAAGGAATCTTACAGACTAAAGGTAAAGGGATAAAAAGAAATATTCCATGTGAATAAAAACCAATAGTGAGTAGGTGTATCCATTTTCATGCAAGATAAAATAAACTTTAAGCCAGGAATTACTTTAAAAATACAAAGGTGATAATTATATAATGGTAAAGGGAAAAATTCAGCAAGAAGACATAGTATTCCTAAATATATATGTATCCATCACAAAATTCATAAACAAATTCCACTAGATCTAAGCAAAGAAAAAATAGTAGTATCATAATGTTCAGGGACATCAACACCATACTGAGAGAACTAGACAGATCATCAAAACAGAACATCAGCAAGGAAACATTAGACTTACATGGGATTCTAGAACAAATGGACTTAAGAGACACCTATAGAATGTTCCATCTTCAAACTACAGAATATACATTCTTTTCATTAGCACATGGGACACAGTCCAAGACTGATCATATTTTAGGCCACAAAATAAATCTCTGCAAATTCAGAAAAAATTGAAATCACATCATGTATCTTCTCAGACCACAATGGAATAAATCTAGAAATTATTTCTTAGAGAATTTTACAAACCACACAGAGTTATGGAAACTAAAGAAATGCTGCTGGTCAATGATCAGATTAAGATAGACATCAAAAGATACTTCAGATTGAATGACAAAAGGGAAAAAGCTTCAAATGTGGGACCCATCAAGAGTGATGTTAAAGGGGGAAATCATACTCTTGAATGCTTGGATCAAAAAATAGAAAGATCACAAATTAACAACCTAATGTCCCATCTCAAGGAATTAGAAAAAGAAAAACATACCAAACCCAAAGCCAGCAGATGAAAATAAATAAAAAGTCAAGAGCAAAAATAAATGAATTGGCTGGGCACAGTGCCTATAATCCTAGCACTCTATGAGGCCGAGTCAGGAGGACAATTGGAGGTCAAGAGTTCAAGACTAGTCTGAGCCCGAGACCCCATATCTACTAAAAATAGAAAAATCAGTAGGGCATTATGCATTACATCTGTAGTCCCAGATGCTAGGGAGGCTCAGTCAGAAGGATTGCTTTATCCCAGGAGTTTGAGGTTGATCTGAGTTAGGCTGAGGCCACAGCACTCCAGTCTAGATGGAAGAGTGAGACTGATCTCAAAATAAATAAATAAATAAATAAAATAAAATGGAAACCAAAATCAATATAAGGAATCAATGAAATAAAAAGTTGGTTCTTTGTGAAAATAAAGAAAATCAACAGAATACTATCCGGAAAACCAGAAATAAAAAAGAAAGTATTCAAATAAGCTCAATAAGAAATGAAAAAGGAATCATTACAATGACAGGAATAAAAAATATTGCCCATCAATGCTATGAAAACATCTATGTACACTAACTAGAAAACATTGAGGAAATGGATAAATTCCTGGAAACACACAACTTTTTAAGCCTTAATCAGGAAGAAATAAAAATCTTGAAATGACCAGTAAGATTCAGGCAGTAAAAAAAAGTCTCCCAACAAAAAATGGTTCCTGGTCAGATGGAACCATAGCCAAATTTCTCAAGATGTACAAGGAACTTGTACCTATCCTACACAAATTATTCCATAACAGTGAGAAGGAGGGAATCCTTTCTAACTTATTCTATGAAGCCAGTATCATCATGAAAGCAAACCCAGTGATGCCAGTGATGCAAATGGTGCAAGGATGGTTGAAAATATGCAAATCAATGAATTTGATTTACCACACAAACAGAAGCAAAAACAAAGACCATATAATTATCTCAATAGATGCAGAAAAGGCATTCAATAAAACCCAGCACCCTTTCATGATAAAAATCCGTAACAAATTAAGCATAGCAGAAACATGGGTCAAAATATAAAAGCCATAAGTGACAAACCTACATCCAACATCATACTGAACAGGAAAAAGTTGAAAGCATTCCCCTTAACAACTAGAGCAAGGCAAGGGTCCCCACTGTTACAAATTCTATTCAACATAGTTCTACAAGTCCTAGTCAGAGCAAAAGAAAGACATAATAGACATCCAAATCAGGAAAGAGGAGCTCAGAATATCCCTGTTTGCTCACAATAGGATCTTACGCCTAGAAAATCCTAGCATCCACCAAAAATCTCCTAGAATTGATAAATTAATTCAGCAAAGTCTCAGGTTCTGAAATTAATGTACACAAATCATTAGTATTTCCATGTACTAATAAGAGTCAAGCTCAGAGTTGAGTAAAGGAATTGATACCATTTACAAAGCTACAAAGAAAATAAAAGTACATTCCTTGTTTAAGGAATGTACTTAACCAAGGATATGAAAGATCTGTACAAGGAAAACTACAAAACACTGATAAAAGAAAGTGATTTACAGATTCAATGTAATCCCCATCAAAATGGCAACATCACATTTCACAGACCTAAAATAACAATCCTGAGCTTAATTTGAACTAAAGAAAGAGCCCAAATAGTTAAAGCAATCTTAAGAAAAAAGAATAAATTTAGAGGCATTACATTACCTGACTTCAAATTATACTACAAGGCTATAGCCACTAAAACAGGATGACACTGGCATGAAAGCAGAGATACAAACCAATGGAACAAAATAAAGAACCCATAAATAAAACCATCTACCTATAACCAAGTGATCTTTGACAAAGCACACAAAAATATACACCAGGGAAAGAATCTCCTATTAAATAAATGGTGCTGGGAAAACTGGATTTCAGAAAAATGATATAGGACCCCTCTCTCTTGCCATATTAAAAAAATTTTTTTCAAGATGAATTACATACTTAAATTTCAGTCATGAAACCATAAAAATTCTAAAAGAAAATGTAGGAAAAATTTCTTCCAGATGTAGGCCTCAGAAAGGAATATATGACTAAGATCACAGGCAAATAGAGCACCAGCAAAAATAAATAAATGAGAATTAAATTTTAAAAATCTCTATACTATAAAGGAAACAATCGACAGAATAGACAACCTACAAAATAAGAGAATATACTCCCAAACTATACACTGACAAAGGACTGATTTCCATAATCTACCAAGAGCTCAAATCAGCAAGAAAAAAAAAAAAAAAATCAAAAAGTGAGAAAAATATATGAACAGTTTTTTTTTTTTCAAAAGAAGATAGACAATCGGCCACAGACATATAAAAAAAAAGTTCAACAGTAAACATTAGTAAAATGCAAATGGAAATCACAATGAGATACCACGTTACTGCTTATAGAATGGTTAGAAATAAAAAAACAGAAAACAGTAGAGGCTGGCACGGATGCAGAGAAGAAGAAATATTTATATACTATGGGGGACTGCAAATTAGAACAACCTCTATAGAAAACAGTATGGCACTTCCTCAAAAAAAAATAAAAGTAGACCTACCATTGAATCCAGTAATCCCACTATTGGGTATCTATGCAAAGGAAAACAATTTATTTTTCAAAGATACTACCTGCATTGAAACATTCATCATAGCACAATTCAAGCATTTCCCATCAACTGATGAATAGATAAAGAATGTGTTTTATACATACAGATACACACACCATGGGGTACTATTCAACATTTAAAGGAATGAAATACTGTCTTTTGCACAATTTGAATATAACTGCAGACTATTCCCCTTGGTAAAGTATCTCAGAAATGGAAAAACATTGAGTTTTTCAACCCTCAAAATATATTGTGCAGGATTAGAACGTAGTTACATAAATACTAGTTGTCTACACCCATCAGAACAATGTGGTACTGGCATAAGCCTAGACTAGTGGTTTTCAACTGGTATGCTGAGAATTTTTTAAAGATCATCAATTAAATTAATTTTGAAAGGAATTCAAAGCACAGTATTCTTTTTTGTTACTCTTATTTATTTTTGATCAACATAATTTAAGTGCACCTCAGAAGTTTAACTATAGGTTCAAGTATGTTATGAGATAAGAAAAAGGTTGAAAAGCACTGGGCCAGACATATATATCAATGAAATAGAACAGAAATCTCAGATATAAACCCTTGTATGTATGATCACTAGGTTTCACAAAGATGTCACTAACATTCAACAGGGAAAATAAAGCATTTTTTTCAATAACTGGTGCTGAGAAAATTAGATATCTATATGCAAAAGAATGAAATCAGAAATTTACTCTAGAGCACATATAAAAATTAACTCAAAATGAATCAAAATCTAAATTGAAGAGCTAAAGCTATAAGATTCTTAGAAGAAAACATAAAAGTAAATCTTTGTGACCTTTGATATGTCAATTATTTCTTAAATATAATGCTAAAATCAGAGAGGACTGAAAAAATATAGATAAATTAGACTTCATCAAAATTAAAAACATTTGCACATCGAAGTACATTATCAAGAAAGAGAAAAGAACCTACAGAAAGGGAGAAATATTTACAAATCACTTATCTGAAAAAGGATTAATATCAGAATATATAAATAACTCTTTCAATTTAATAACAGAAAATTTTTTTAAAACACAGATGAAAGAGGTGGAGCATGATGACGGGGGGAAGGACATTTATCTCATCTCTCCTGGAACAACAGGTGAGATTGAGTGGGCTAGATAATTCCCACCATGGAATATTGGAGTGGAGTTCAGGGTGTGCAGCAAGGCGGCAGATTGCTGGAGTTAGAGCATAATCCGGAGCTGTGGAGACTATCAGGAAAAGTTCTGCCCTGCAGCTGCAGTGGTTGCTGGCCACAGCAGCAGTAACCAGCCCAACCATGGAGGATTGCAGTTCCCAGTTCATGGGGAAACTAGGTATTGTGTGGAAAGATTGGTGAAGTGTGGACTACCAAGCGGAATTAGGCAGCCAGAGTGGGGTGCTATCTGGTGCAGCACCAACATGGTTAGGTGGAGGGAGAGACACTCAGAGGGGAAAGATACCAGATAGGAAGAAGCCATTGTTTTGGAATTTAGGAGTTGGCTGTCACCACAGGCACCTTTCTGCCCGGGCCAATCATGGGGATTTGAGTCTCACCTGCAGACAGTCGTCCTATACTCAGAACTGGCCCAGGATATTCCGCACTTCATGGGAACTTTGCAGGGAGAATTTGTGAAACCTGTCTGTGAAGATTTTTTGAGATGAGTGGAATCAGCAGTTTGGCAGAGTCTAGGCACTAACCAGGTATTCAGGTAAACACCAAGAACAATTTAAGCCTGGGAACCACACACGGCACCACCTGGTGTCCAGCAGTATATTGCAACATAAATACATTCCTACTAAAATCGATCCCCGTGGTGTATATATGTTACATATATATGCATATATATATATATATATATATATATATAATATATGTATGTATGTATATAATTTTGTTGCCTTTTTCTTATTCTCTCTTAGCTCATTCTTTTTGCTTTTTTTTTTCCTTTTTTCTTTCTTGTAGGAGTTATTGTTAACAGTTTTTTTTATTCAATAAGAATTATTTTTTTCTCTGTTTTCCT
Organism: Loris lydekkerianus; assembly: GCA_963574355.1. Lineage (NCBI taxonomy): Eukaryota > Metazoa > Chordata > Mammalia > Primates > Lorisidae > Loris > Loris lydekkerianus. The sequence goes on from CAUYPK010024572.1 coordinate 19,329, forward strand.
TTCTTTTTTAGACAGAGTCTCACTATGTCACCCTCGGTGCAGTGCTGTGGCATCATAGCTCATGGCAACCTCTGACTCTCTTGGGCTGAGTGGTTCTCTTGCTTCAGCCTCCCAGGTGGCTTGGAGCTGCAGGCCCCCACCACAGCACCCAGCTGTTTTCTGGTTGTGGCTGTTATTGTTGTTTGGCAGGCCCTGAGCCATATTTAAGCCCACCAGCTTTGGTGTGTGTGGCCGGTGTCCTGGCAGCTGGGCTATAGGTGTTGAGCCCTCCTCTTCTTCTTATGGTTGCTGAGAGTGCTTACATCAGGCTATTTAAGTTTTCCTTGGATTGGCTATTTTCCCTAACTCCAATTTTTACATTCAACAAGAGCAAAGGGGAGTGGGGGATGATAGCCAACTGAAGTCAGCTTTCAACAGAAATTCCTATCCACAGGGAGTGATAATGACCAGAAAGAACCCAACGAAGCTGAAGGGTGGGAGCCAAGCTGAGAGAAGAGATTGATAATTGTATGTCTTCTCTGCTGAGGCAAGCTGCAACCCCAAGGAAACATATTTCAGGTACAGAACCCACCCCCAAAGAGGACATGTGTCCATCCCCTCCCCGCAAGAGAGGTGCTTGCTTGCTTGCTGTGAGATCTCCACTAGGGAGTGGTGAAAGAGGTCCTCTTCTCTCAACCCACAGGAGTGAGTTGCTGGAAGCTGGGATTCCTTCTCCAGAGAGTCCCTGCTGTGAGCCTGGGCATTCTCTTATCTGGCATGAAGATTGAACAAATATTTTCCCTGCCACTTTGAACTCCCAGTCAACTCTTCCCCCTTGCCTGGCAGTCTAGAAGACTGACCCTTGCAGAGACTAGAACATTCATGGTTCTTTGTTAAGACTGGGCATTGTATGATCTAAGGTAGCACAGCTACATTGTAACTGTGTATCCAGTAATAGTGCAGAAAGGCCTGGGGTAAAGCGTCTGGCTTGGCTCTGAGAAACAGCAACTCAGAAGCGGGTGGAAGCTTGAGTCTCCATACAACAGGTGGAGGCTCAGGAACTGCTGATGCATGGGAACATGAGTGGAGAGAACTCCCACCTAGCAGCAGCATTAATTGAGTGATCCTGCTAGGGTCAAATTTTGGAGAGTCACCTCCCAAATTCTGTGGACTGCTGGAGGGAGCTAGATCTCGCATTACAGGGATACCAGAGCAGAGTGGCTGGGGTAGAGGTACGGTCTCTGAGGGTGAAAAACATTTCCTGCTTTGTTAACCTCTGGACTGGGATGAGCTCAGGTGAAACACCCCCGTTTCCATTGAGCACCCAAGGTAATCAGACTTCTACTCCCCCAGCTGGCTGGTAGCAGTATGGTTGCTTGGTTGACAAGATATTGACTTCCCTCTGACTCTGTCATGCCCAAATCCCTGGCACATTTGCTCATTGGATGGAACTGGACCCTAGCCCCAGGGGGCTACCAGTGCCTGGGTGTGAGAGAGGTACAAGGTGGAGAAGGAGGCAAGCCCCCCTCCTGGACTATTTTTGCTGGACAGGACTTTCTGACCCCACAGAGCACCGGAGTAAGCTACACTTGAGCTGTCAGTGGACCAACGCTGCCTAGATGCTGAAGACCTTTTGAACTCTCCCACCTGGTCGGTGTTTGTGCTGACTGGGACAGTTGGTTTAGAACTCTTGACCTGAGCTGATCACCCGGGGATCCACCAAGAATATACCCTGGTTGTGTTGTTGTGCGAGTGTGGAATTCTCCTCTTCCAGTTGTTGCCTGTCAGGTGGCAGGGTGTCTTAGTTGCTTATGTATCTCCACAGCTGAGATTTCAGCCCAAAGTCACTAATTTACTATGATTGGACAGAGACTAACTGAATACAGGTCAGAGCCATCTAGCCCCACCACACCAAGCAGTTCCCCAGAGTTTCAGGCTGTAGTATAGAATGGGACCTTTGTAAAGCTCAAGGGGAAAAGCCACAATCACCAGTCACAATATTTTGGTAAAGGACTGGTTAACTACAACTCTAGGGGCCCTCAATTCAATTTCATCTTACCAACTTCTCTAGCCAAATGATGAAAAATAATCATGGGGCAGAATCAGCGGAAAAATTCTGGCAACATGAATAATCAGAGTAGATTAACTCCTCCAAGGAATGACAAAGGAGACACACAGAAGGTCCCATTTATAAACAAATGGCTGAGATGTCAGAAATCGAATTCCAAATTTGGATTGCAAATAAGATTAACAGTATGGAGGTAAAGTTGGAATTAGAAATTCAAGGAGCAACTCAAAATTTGTCTCAAGAATTCAATGAATTCAAAGACAAAATCACAAAAGATTCTGACACATTGAGGCAAGAATTTGCAGCCCTCAAAGAGCTGAGAAATACAGCAGAATCCCTGAGTAACAGAATAGAGCAGGTAGAAGAAAGGCTCTCTGACAATGAAGACAAAGCTTTTGAATGCTCCCAAACATTCAAAGAGGAAGAGAAGTGGAGAGCAAAAATGGATCATTTTCTTAGAGAACTGTGGGATAATTCCAAAAAAACTAATATTCACCTTATAGGAATCCCTGAAGGTGACGAGGTTGTTTTGAAAGGCCCAGATGCTCTACTCCAATCGATAATCGAGGAGAACTTCCCAAACATAGCAAAAGATTCTGAAATTCAGATAGAAGACAGTTTCAGAACCTCAGCACGACTCAATCCAAATAAAACATTGCCCAAACACATTATAATTAACCTCTCCAAAGTTAATACGAAGGAGAAAATTCTGCAAGCAGCCAGATGTAAGAGAACCTATAAGGGAAAGAATATTAGAATGACTACAGATCTCTCTGCTTAAACTTTTCAAGCTAGAAGAGGATGGTTATCAACCTTTAATCTCCTAAAATAAAGTAACTTTCAACCCACAATCCTGTATCCTTCTAAACTGAGTTTCATTTATGATGGAGAAATTAAATACTTTAATGACATTACATGTCAAAAAATTTGCTATAACTAAACCAGCTCTCTAGGATATTCTCAGACCTATCCTCCACAATGACCAGCACAATGCTCAACCACCAGAGTAAACTCACTCAGAAACTTTTGACCAAATTTCAACTTCCACAGTGGCAAAAGGATTAAAAAAGTCCACTGGACTTTTGAAAATCTCAATACCCAAATTCTACCAGGCTTATCAATATTCTCAATTAATGTGAATGGCTTAAATTGCCCTCTAAAGAGGCACAGGTTGGCTGACTAGATACAAAAACTCAGGCCAGATATCTGTTGCATACAAGAATCTCATCTTACCTTAAAGATAAATATTGACAAAGGGTGAAGGGATGGTCATCTATATTTCAGGCAAATGGAAATCAGAAAAAAATAGGTGTTGCAATTTTATTCACAGATACAATAGGCTTTAAATCAACAAAAGTAAGGAAAGATAAGGATGGTCACTTCATATTTGTTAAGGGTAAAACTCAACATGATGAGATTTCAATTATTAATATTAACATTTATACACCCTACCAGAATGTACCTCAATTTATAAGAGAGACTCTAACTGACATGAACGAATTGATTTCCTGCAGCACCATATAGTCAGAGATTTTAATATGCCTTTGGCCATGTTGGATACATCCTCCAATAAGAAACTAAGCAAAGAAATTTTAGATGTAAACTTAACAATTCAACAATTAAATTTAACAGACATCTACAGGACATTTCATACTAACAAAACTGACTACACATTCTTCTCATCAGCCCATGGAACATACTCCCAAATTGATCACATTTAGGTCACAAGTCTAACCTCAGCAAATTTAAAAGTATAGAAATGATTCCTTGTATTTTCTTGGATCATCATGTAATAAAAGTTGAATTCACCAATAATAGGTGTCTGCATACTCATACAAAGACATGGAAACTAAATAACCTTACGCTGAAAGATAGCTGTGTCATAGATGAGATTAAGGAGGAAATTGCCAAATTCTTGGAACAAAACAATAATGAAGACACGAATTATCAGCCCCTGTGGAATACTGCAAAGGCAGTCCTAAGAGGGAAATGTATAGCGTTGCAAACCTTCCTCAAGAGAATGGAAAGAGAGGACGAATAACTTAATGGGACATATTAAACAACCAGAAAAGGAAGAACATTCCAACCCCAAACCTAGCAGAAGAAAAGAAAGAACTAAAATTAGAGCAGAATTAAATGAAATTGAAAACAAAAGAATTATTCAAAAAATCAAGGAATCAAAAAGTAGGTTTTTTGAAAAATTCAACAAAATTGATAAACCTTTGGCCAACTTAACCAAAAATAGAAAATTAAAGTCCCTAATATCATCAATCAGAAATGACAAAAGCGAAATAACAATAGACACCTCAGAAATTCAAAGAATCCTTGATGAATACTATAATAACTTTATCCTCAGAAATACAAAAATCCGAAAGAAATTCACCAATAATTGGAAGCACACCAACTTCCTAGACTTAATCACAAAGAATTGGAAATGCTTAACAGATCTATATCAAGTACTGAAATGGAAACAACTATACGAAATCTCCCAAAAAAGAAGAGTCTGGGACCAAATGGCTTCACATCAGAATTTTACCAAACCCACTTGTGATGCATCTTACAATGGTATATGTGAAATTTAGTAAATGTGGAATGTAAATGTCTTAACACAATAACTGTGAAATTGCCAGGAAGGCTATGTTAACCAGTGTGATATAAACGTGTCAACCGGTCTGTGAAACTAGTGTACGATGCTCCATGATCATATCAATATACACAGCTATGATTTAATTAAAAAAAAAAAAAAAAAATAAATAAAAGGAAAAAAAAAAAAGAATTCTACCAAACCTTTAAAGAGGAAATAGTACCTATATTACTTAACCTTTTCCAAAACATCAAAAAAGAAGAAATACTAACCAACACATTCTATGAACCAAATATCACCCTGATTCCCATACCAGGAAAAGACCCAACAAGAAAAGAAAATTATAGGGATCTAAAAGTAGACCTGCCATTTGACCTTGTAATTCCTCTACTAGGTGTATATCCAACAGACCAAAAATCACTTTATAACAAAGATTTTGCACCAAATTGTTCATTGTAGCTCAATTCATAATATCCAAGTCATGGAAGAAGCCCAAGTGCCCATTGACCCATGAATGGATTAATAAATTGTTGTATATGTACACCATGGAATATTATGCAAGCCTTAAAAAAAGATGGAGACTTTACCTCTTTCATGTTTACATGGACAGAGCTGAAACATATTCTTCTTAGCAAAGTATCTTAAGAATGGAAGAAAAAGTATACAATGTACTCAGCCCTACTATGAAACTAATTCATAGCTTTCATATGAAACCTAAGAATATGGCCAAAGGGGAAAGGGAGGGGAGGAGGAAGGATGAGTGGAGGGAGGGTAATTGGTGGGATTACACCTACAGTACATCTTACAAGGGTACATGTGAAACTTACTAAATGTAGAATATAAATGTCTTAATACAATAACTAAGAACATGCCAGGAAGGCTATGTTAACCAGTTTGATGAAAATATTTAAAATTGTATAAAACTAATGCATGGTGCCCCATTATTGCATTACTGTACACAGCTATGATTTAATAAAAATTGAAAAATTAAAAAATTAAAAAAAATTTTAAAAAGGAAAATTCATAGTGATAGAATGCAAATGAGTGGTTACAAAAGAGAGTAATGGGGAATTATTGCATAATGATTAAAATATGGGTTAATGTTTGGGATAATGAAAAAATTTAGAGAAAGTGGTAATGGTTGTACACATTGTAAATGTAATTAACGCAACCAAATTGTATACTTAAAGTGATTAAAATGGCCAATTTTATATTTTTATGTTGAACACAATAAAAGGAAACAATATTATAATTTCTTTGTAACATAATATGTAATTTCATTTCATAGTCAATATAAAACCTGTGTCTTATTTAATGTATATGACAACTTAGACCATACCCTTGAGTAATAGGAGAAATTCTCTTCTTTTTCTCTCATTATTATTAGCAAAACCATTTATCCTATTATCCTTTTAGTAATAATATTTAATGATATGATTAAGTCATTATATATGAATTACTTAAGTTGCTTTGAGAAATACAGATAGCTTATGATGATTAATTTTATATCTTACCTTGACTGGGCTGAGGGATGCCCAGATAACTGGTAATAGATTATTTCATGATATATCAGTGAGGGTGTTTCCAGAAGAGATTAGCATTTGAATCAGCAGACTGAGAAAAAAACAATTTTTTTTTTTGCATTATTATTATTATTATTTTATTATTATTATTATAGATAAAAATATGCACCATAGATTTGGCCCAACCCATCACCCTCCCTCCACCCAAACCTCCCCCCCCCTTCCCCTTCCTTGGTCCTTTCCTCATAGTCTTGTGGTATAGTTGGGTTATAGCCTTCATGTGAAAGCTATAGTTTACCTTCATAGTAGGGCTGAGTACATTGGGTACTTTTT
>CAUYPK010024573.1:0-29594 GCA_963574355.1 Loris lydekkerianus
GTGCACTACAGGCATGCACCACTACACTCAACCTAATCACCTCTTAAAGGCCCTATCTCTTAATACTGTCACAGTGGCAGTACAAAGACTTTTGGGGGATACACTCAAACCATAGCAGGTTTTAAAGAAATCATTTCTGACTGTATCTTTTAATTGAGGTGTTAGGTTACTTGCATTGAAAGCGATTACTGGTACAGTTGCATTAATATTGATCATCTTTAGTTGTTTTCTATGTGTTGCATTTGTTCTTTGTTTCTCTTATTCCATTTTCTTTGTCCTTCATGCTTTCAAAATAAATACAGAATTCTGGCTCTAAGTTTTTTCTAATCTGACACGGAAAATGGGGGAATACCATTGAAGAAGAACTTGAGAAATAATTTCACATCTTGTTTACTTTGTCAGTACAGTATTTACATCTTTGTTTTCATGAGAACACTGTCACATAATAGGGTTTCACTATTTCTGGGAGACTTCATATGTTTCTGTTCTTAGGAGGGCAGAAGTGATGAATTTTCACTCTCTCTAGGGGCTGAATTACAGGGATAGATCCCTTTGAATGTTATGTCTGCGCAATGTATAACCACTTTTATGAACGATCTCATAGGTAAACTGCTTGCAGTGTGCCACATAAATCTTATTTTTATCTATTAGTAATTTGACTGTCAGGAATAAAATGGAAAATGAAAGCAGCTGTGTTTTTAATTTCAAACCTACTTTCAAGTAGGTCTGTGGAATAGGCAGGTCTGCAGACCACACTTTAATGAACAAGGGGGAGGAGCACAGCACTTTTCATAAAATTCCCTGGAATTTAAGGTGATTTTAGTGTGAGTGTTTTCTGGGCACAGATTTTCATTTCCAGACGACGGGCTGTAGATGGCGCCATTGCTACGCCTCACAGGGACGGCAGGCGGAGCCGTTCCCTTCCAACTGGGAAACTCCAGGGGACGTCCTCGTTCTGTTTTTCTTCCCACTGTCTGCTTCCCAGCCACTGTCTGCTACCACTCTCACCTTCCAGAGCTCCCCCGTCCTGGCTTCTGTGAGTGGGGGTGTGGGTCTGTCCTGTCTCCCTCTGGCCCCTGTGCCCACGCGGGGGCGCAGGCACTTCGCTCCTCTGTGAAACCTCATCTCTTTTCACGCCTCTTCCATATAAATGACTCCGGATTCGCCTCTCTACAGCCTCCCCTTTTCTCTCCTGACATCTAGACAGACTCCCATTTAACTCGCTAATGGAGACCCCCAACAAATAGTGGAAATCAACAAAGAGGGGTGATGCACGATCTGCAGAGATGCGGGATGGTGGGAATCACAAGCTGAATTAATTTTAATTTCTTATTGATACATATGTTTACATATTGATGGGGGACATGAGGTATTTCACTATATGCATGCAATGTGTGGTGATCGAGTCAGTATTTAGGATATCCATCACCTCGAACAGTTGTCATTTGCTTGTGTTGGGGATATTTCAAATGTTGTCTTCTAGATATTTGGAAAGATAACAATATATTGTTGCTAACTCTAGTCACCTTACTGTACTATTGAACATCAGAACTTAACTCTTTCTCTCCAGCTGTATGCACAGACTGATTTAAAAGCAGCAGCAATTCAGAGCCATCTGGAAATTCCTGGAGAGCATGGGAGAGATACAGGATACCCCAGAATACAGAATGGGGTTCTAGCCAGACAGTTTCTCCTGAACTTCAGAGGGACAGAAGTATATGTGAGTGGAGATGGCCCTCCCTATGGGTGTCCTGGTGTTGCTTTATTTTTCCCTGGACTTGAAGGTTTACTGATATGTAACATGTACGGTTCCAGAGATTTCTCAAAGGGGATCCATGACCCCTTTAAACATTTCTGAGCTCTGTACACATGTAATTCCTAAGTTCTTAGCACAGTTTTGTGATTCCTGTGTAGGGATCCTTTGTCATCAGGACATCTTGGACCTACAAGTCCCTGTCAACCCACCTAGGTGTCAGGCTCATACCTGTGTCTGCCAGCTCTGTCACTGACCTCTCCTTTCCATCACACTCTGGGCCCCCCGACTCTTCTCACCTCTGGCCTGGGTTATTATTCCACCAGCAGAGCCTCCTTTCTGTTTTCTCTGCCTGGAATTTTCTTCTGACCATCCATCTCACACTTTCCCACCACATTAATTTTCCTAAAACACAGCTGACAAAACTTCAATGTTCTGTTCTAAACTCTCAGTGCCTCCTGAGTCCTCCAAGAAAGTCCCCTCTCTTTATTTTTGCTAGTCAAGGTCCTGGGCTCTTCCATCACATTCCCCGCCATCCCCACCACTATCATCAGTCCTGCACTGCAAGCTTGGGGCAAACTCTATCCCTCGCAGGAGGTCCTTCCCTGCTCCCTGCTCACAATCCTGCTCACGTTCTTGCTGCCCTGAAGGTCATTTCTCCACCCCTGCCTGCTGAGAGCTCATTTACTCTTTGAGGCTCAGTGCATAAGCTCCCTCCCCGCTGAAGGGCCCCAGGTGCCCTGGTGGAGTGGAGGCCCATCCTCCTCTGCTCTGCAGGCCAGTGATTTCAGTGAGCATCTCTTGTCCGGAATTGGAAGTCAGAGTCCAAGATTTATTATCATTTTCACATCTTCCATTTAACAAGCGGGTGTCAAGTTAAACTAAATGACTAAGTGTACTATTACCTATCTCTGGAATCAGGGATGATACACTGTGTCTGTGTTGAGGGACATGTGGAGGGAGACTTGAGTTAGTAACTCACCACAGGCAGTGAGGTCTCTAGTCTCACAGAGAAAGGCACAGCAAAGCCACCAGGTCACCTACACCTGGTGGAAACCGGGCACCAAAAGGAGACAGGGAGAAGTGTGAGCCTTTGGAGGCAATTACTTGCCAGCTATCTCTGTGTCTCTCTTTGGCATCCCCAGAAACTAATAATATCCTTAGAAATGGACTCATATTTTAGATGCTCCACAGAAGTTTGTTATTTAAATGAATTCCCCAAAGAAAATAATCTAACATATTTTTAAAACTGTGACCATCACCTAGCAGGTGAAAGGGACCAGGCATACTCCACCACCCGAGGAACAGCTGAGAGGTCTCTGGTACATAAATGAAGACGGTGCCTCACAGAGTTAGAGGAATTGAATTAAATCAAGACCCAGGGCCTGAGATGTCTCTCTAGACTTATTCCTGAAGTTGGACCATTAGTAACTTCATTTTATAGAAAAGGTGACGTTGGACCATGAATGACCCTGTTATATAGAAAAACTGAAGTCTGGGAAAGTTAATAAACTCATATCTCATAGGAAAGAGGTTTTGGAGGCTGAAGCAACTGTATCTCAACTCCTTAGGCAGCAATTATTTTTTAAAATTATCATTCCTTCAGTTTGTTTATGTTTAGAAGGGTGTTCATAGCAGTTAATTTATTTTAAAGTAAGTTTCCAGTGACATTTGACTAGAGACTTTGCTATCTGTCAGAGGCTGTGGCTCTCGCAGGTTGGCGGGCATGGCCAGGAGATATACAATGCCCCCTTTACCCCTCTTTGACCAGCAGGAAGGCTACACTGAATTCTTTACCCCAGAATATGTAGTTTTACTATAGACCAATTGTAACCAATTACTCACCAGGGGGAAGCCTGCCAGCCACCTTTCCAAGGGAGCAAGTGAAACCCACCTTTCTTCTACAGCACATTATCTGCCTTCAAAAGTATGTTATTTAATTAAAAAAAAATCAAACATCAATGAAAAATCATAAATAAGATGAGCTGAATGGGGCAATTAGTTCTTACCTTAGTCAAGTATCTATTTTTATCTTATTGCACCTTATTATAAAATTTATATCATCATCAATAAAGCTGGGTTTTACCAGGCTCTGGTATCAAAAATCTTCCATAAATATAGAGAAGACTTTGCAAATCTTACATTTTATTTTCTACAAAATGTGATATTTAGTATTATGACATGCCAAGCCAGGGGTTCTTATTACTTTAAAGAGCTGGTCAGCGTAGCTGGGGGAACTGCGTCCTTCGATATTGGGAATGCTTTGATATTTGGGAGCTGTGCTAAGAAATTCCTTAAGCTGGAGTTCACAGCTCTTTCAGCAAAGCATGGTGGGGGCATTTACCTTTGTGACACGTAACATTCTTTCAGAACAACAATCATTGGAACTATTAATTTACCTTGAATTTACCACTTCAAGAACATCCCCACTATGTTGCACATTGAGTAACTGTCAGAAATGGCAACCTAGGTGCTCATGTTTCCTTCAAGCCCTTTGTTATTCAAGATAAAGTGAAGGGAAGAGAGGATAATTACAGGGCGATGTTTATAAGGGGAGGGTCATAACACTATTCATAATGGACATTTTTTATTTTTGGATTTAGGGAGCAATGAAGAATTTACTGTTTTCCATTTTGATCAGGTGTAATTCCTGTTCTGAGAGCCCCACTCAGTGGGCAAATCTCTGAAATACGAAGTCCTTTGGCTGGTGGACATAATGGCTTCTCTGCTGCTTTTGGAGGTCCAGGACAGATGGTCATCCTGAACTTAAAATCTGAATGCATTAAATGGGTAAAGTAAGCAAGCATTTATTTTCCAAAAGGATTCTGCCTCCAGCTCTTCTCTACCCTTCTCTACAGTATTAAAGGAGGACCAGCGCCAGCTTCACCACGTGGAGCTTTGAACAGACAGTTCTCCCGTGCACTAAAAGCCCTGACTTCAGCATAATACAGTGTATTCATGTAGTAAAAACATCTGTACCCCTTTAATATTTTTAAATTTAAAAAAGATATTAAAAAATTACAAACAAATAGTTCCTTAGTGCTTAGATCTCTGTTCATATACCATTAATTAACTTACAGAGATTAAAGCTAGGTGGGGGGAATGCACTGGGCAGACAGCAGGTTCCCAGAGCACTTTTCTTGCCTGCTTACTTGCCTCACATCTCGCCCCTCTCTCCACCTCTTCCAAGGCTCCTTCTCATTTGCAACAATCAGGCTTTCATTGAGCATGTAGCATTTTTTTTCCTGCAACAGATTAAGTATTACCTTAGATCATTTTCGTTTGTATGCTGAGAATATGTTTAACATGTAGATTATTGTTTCACTTGTTTTGCCATTGTTTTTCACTTTTAACTACATGAAAAGCACTGGAAGGGTTAGGGTAGAGAGAGGTAGCATCATAATATCAAGTCTGACAAGGAAGTTCAAGAACTTGCCTCTGTGCCCTTACACTGGCAACACTGTACAAACAGCTCGGAAAGGTTTCATGGTCCTGGAATATCAGTGTCTTACAGCTGTGCTCATGTCGACTTGTGGCAGTATCTTGCTGAGTGGTATTCATAATTATTGTTGCATGTTTTTGTGTGCCAAAGTGAGAATGTGGAAACTTGAATTAGAGCAATGAACAAACATTTCTTAATTTCTTGTTAAACATGGCAAGAGTGGAAACAAAATCCAGGACATGTTAGTCCAAGTTCATGGAGATAATGCCATGAAGAAAATGGCAATGCACAAATGGATTAAATATTCTTCTGAGGGAAGAGAAAGTGTCACTGATGAAGGGAGATCAGAGATCAGGGTGGTCAGAATGAGCAGAACTGATGAAAATATTGCAAAAATTTGTTGAATTATGTATCAAAATCATTGGCTGACTGTGAGAAGCATAGCAGACAAGTAAACATAGATAGAGAAACAGGAAAATCTGAACTGAAAATCTTGGCCAACAACTCATGGCTCTTGCATCATGACAATGCATCCGCTTACACTATGAGAGAGTTGAAAGTCAGTAAATAACTGTGGGTGGACTAGGCACTGGCATCAGGGCATTGCTTCAAAGCTGACCATAGAGATAATCAGCAATGAGGTATGTAGCACTTTTCCTAGGATGAGTTTATGAATATGATTGTCAGATCTCACATAGTAGGAAAACATGGTGTTGGATGTGGACTTGACTGAATCTGTCTCTTAGTGCCATAATTTTCTAATTATGTTGTCTTCAGAGAACTACACAATGTCCCTGGGCCTCAGTTTTCCCAAATGGCACACCTGGGTAACGTCTACACCAGAGTGAGTTGTTGTGAGGATTCAAAGAATGTATGTGAAATGCCTAGGACATAGTAGATGGTTCATAAACTGAGTGCTGTTGTTATTTAGGAGCTCTGCTGTTTTGAGTCCTCCCAGGACTGTCATACGGTAGAGGTAGGGTTGATAAGGATGCTTCACTAACATAAGTGAACTGAAGTTGAAATGTATCAACATATAAAAATGTATAAAATGTTAAAACTAACAACAATAACAAATCAAAGTGATATGGCAGAATGTTAATAAATGTTAAATATGATGATGAGTATTTGGGTGTTATTTTTTCTACTCTTCAGGATTTAAAAAATTGTTTTTGTCATAAAAGGTCAAATAGTAAAAGCCATGAAATATGTATAGTTTGAGAAGAGGCAGATCTATGCATTATTAATTTTTTATTAAGCTTAGAAAGTCCACAAATGCTTGACATATTAATTTTCACGTCTTTTATGCCTAAACTAGTCATAAATAAAAAAATAAAACCATCATCTACTATCACATTCATAAAGTTAATAATAAAAACGACAAGAATGTATATGAAAATATTAAATAAGTATAATAAATCTATTAAAAATAGATTTAAAATAAATACAACCTAGTGTATAAAACTTAGGAAGCTGCAAAGCAAGGCTCACACTTTCCACAGGACGGCGGAAGCGATCATTTCGTGGATGAGCCACCAGGGGACGCCAAAGAGCGCATTCTCGGGAACTGACTGAGAAAAAGGTAACAACTCAACTTGACCTCGGGAAGCGCGAGTCCCAGAGAGTCACACTCATCACTACACCACCTGGAGGTCTGTTTGGCCTGTGTGGTGAGGAACATGCCTTGCTGAGCTGCCTGGGACCAGTGAAGTGTGAGGCTGCTGTTGGCACCTCATGCGATGTGGCAGCTTAGAATCCCTGGACGCAGGGCTGACACTGTCAGAGCTGAGAACTTTTGCAGCTGCTCAGCTCCAAGCTGCAAAGCACCAGGCGGATAGGGAAGATCCTTATCTGGGCTTCTAACTCCTTTTCTCTAGTGATAAGAATTACTTCCAACAAATACTGGAAGGCATCAGCACTTTCAGGAAAAGACTATACAGGAGCCGCTGAAGAGCTAGATGAGATTATTTCTGTTCCGAAGCGCGCCCTAGGCTACACCCTTCATGGACCCGTGTAATGAAATAAGAGTGGCTTGAACTGTGTCCACACTTCACACATCTCATCTGTGAGGTAGGTCTTATATTTCCTTTTCTTCGAAAGAGAATGTCTTACTGAGTATTTGTTCAAAGTGCCTTCGCCCATTAATTTGCTACATTCTCACAATAACCTTGTGGAGAGTTATTACAAATCCTATTTGAAATGGTGGAAACTGCCACTCAAAGATGACTGGTCAGAGGCGATTCAGCCTAGACTCAAGGGGAGGCCTACCGAGGACAAGTATGTGAGTCCTACCACTGCTGCAGCGGGAGGACACAGGCAGGACTCGCTCAAGATCTCTTCCCCGGGTGGAGGCCGAGACGGACCACCGCTTAGCTGCTGCTGTGCCCTCTCTCCACTACACCATGCTCTGCAGACGGGTATGCTGCAGTGTACAAAAGATACAAAAGATAGGTGTGTTTTCCTTAAGGGATGGAATTCTGGCAGGGTCTTCTAACCAGAAGAGCAGCAAAGGGTTCCTGGATTTTCTGGCTGGCTATATAGGTCACGTTTCCTCATAGCTGGCACGCCAGCTCTGACCACTCCTCACGCATAACAACAGGGCATGGTTTTCCCACAAGCGTGACACAGGGCACCTTATGTTCTGCAGAGGGCTCCATCGCCAGATGTGCCACAGGTATTTTGCCTTTATTTTCCCAGGGGCTCCACCCCATGTCACAGCCCCTGGTCTAATTTTGCATTACCAGCAAACTCTCAAATCCGTCATCTTAAAACATGTGGCACACATGACAGCCTGCATAAGAGTCACTGATTATGCTCAGTTAGAGACTTAAAAATTTTTTTCTCTTCTATTTTTTTCTCCTGGGGTTCATCAGGAGAGAGAGTAGAGATCAGAAAGACAGAGAAAAGAACACATTATGGGAGGTGAAATGCTGTTGTCGTTTAGAGGCCTATTTGGGGTTGCTGGTTGTGATTGACTGAAAAGAAAATGAAATTCATGCCCATCATCCATCTTGCTGGAATGTCACGCCAAGTATAACTGCAGTATCAGGGAGGCCCCCTGGGGACACCCACGATCACCCGCTGGCCGTTGCTGGTCTCTGATAAGAGCCGTGTGTGTGCTGCAGAGAAATAAACTCGTGGTCCATGGGCCAGCAAGGAATTTTCCTGGACCACAGAAATGCACAATTATGGAGAACTGACCCTTAATTGTGGCACAATAATTCTCTTCCCTGACAGGATATCCTAGGTGGGGTCCAAAAGCTCTAACTGGTGAAGCACAACATGTATTGTCAGTACATTATTTCAGTGTCTATTGCTGTGTCCATCCGCACGGAACCTCTGTCCAGCTTTGGCATGACTCTGGGCGATGCGTGGAAGAAGGAGTCCTAGAGTGGACAGAGTAACTATGTAAATTCACTCAGCTTCTGTGAATAACCCGCTTTCCTCTCTTTATGAAAGACCTGACAGCAGGAAACAGGCAGCCAGGTAACAAACAAAACACGTACCCGCTTCCCTCTAATAACAAAAGGGCTCCATCTTACACGGCCAGTCAGGCCTCTTTGGCACCTCAAAAAGATGTGTTTGTCACTTTCGTTATTACAAAGATGGGTCTACAAGGTCACTCAAGGTTGGTGCCAACTTTACTAGACCAGAAAGGGAGGTATGACATTCAAATGAGTTATTTGCTGGTGTTCAAATTTTTTGGGGGGAGGAGGCTGAAACTATTGCTAAGACTGAAATTTCAGAGCTATCTATGTTTGTCATTTATTATAACAACAAGCTAATCAATGGCTCCGTCTGCTGGAAGCTTTAGGCAAAAAATAACAATAAGGGTGAGCAGCTCAGGCTTCCATGCTGGAGGGAAGGGGCCCTGCGGGACTTCATGGAGGCCCAGGCTCCTCCACGCTTGAAGTTTCAGATGATGGGTAAAGGGAGAAGCCAGTGGCTATGGGGCCACATACCTTCTCCTGTTCTTTTTTAAATTAGCCAGACAAGTTAGTTGACTTTCATATTTGGAGAGCATTTATACAGTACTTTTATTTCCTCCCATTTATAGAGAGCTCTAGAAGGTCCATATGTGAAACTCAACATGTGCATTTGTAACATTTGCATCTCCAAGGTAAATGCTCATTTCTTCCCTTGAAGAATCCCAGATGGAGCACTAACACACTGGGACCCCTGGCTGCCCCCAGCCTCTGTGCCCTGGGGAGGGGCTGGGAGCTTCTGAGCCCAGAGGGCCCCAGGAGCTCCAGCTACTGGCTGGGAAGAAAACAGCCCTCTCCGCATTTTCAGAAAAACTGAGGTGCAAGGAGTGTCCCACCCCGATTCCATGCTGCTCTGAGAACTGTCAGCATGGCCCTGTCCCCTTTAGCCGGAAATGAGCAGACAAGTCAGAATCTGGCCATCTCACCTGAGAACCACGCTCCACTTTCTTCAAAAATGTTCACATATGTCCTTTTGTTCCTTTTCTATCTAATTGTCTCTTTTGGAATGAAGGTTATTACTCATTCTTCCCAAACTCATTTTTTTTTCACATGTAAGTCTAACTGTGGCTCCCAAAACATGATAGGATGCTGCAGGTTTTGTGGGACCTTCTGAAAATCTAAACTCAACTCTGATCAATGCTCAAAACCCAAACACACACACACACACACACACACAGAACCATCGCCACCCGCTCCCCACAACTCCAACACCCTTGGATATTCATCAAATGGGGCCTCACCTTTCCAAAGAAATGCTGAGTGGCCACAGCCAGGGCGTCGAAGCCGCAGATGGCCCTCCGCAGCTCCGCCCGCACCAGGCCCAGCTGCCGGGCCTGCCGCTCGCACCGCTCCTTCAGCCGCTGGGCCAGCTGCCGCTCCGCCTCGCGGGCCTGCAGGTCTGGCTTGGGCGGAAACCCATTCCGAGGCGCTGTAGCCCTCTGCTTTGGGTAGCCTGTAAAAAACACCATTGGTTACTCAGGAACAAATACACAGCACAAATGTGACAACAGCCCCTTGTCACAGCAGGAGTTCCCCAAAAACAACTGAGGAGAAGGAACTCCCTGTGAGGTGTCTTTATTTTTGAGACAGAGTCTCACTCTCTAGCACCAGGCTAGAGCAAGGTGGTGTCAGCCTCACTCACAGCAACCTCAAACTCCTGAGCTCAAGCAATCCTCGTGCCTCAGTTTCCGGAGTAGCTGGGACTACAGGCTCCCACAGCGCCTGGCTAATTACTACCCTATTTTTAGTAGACAGGGTCTCACCCTTGCTCAGGCTGGTCTGGAACGCTTGAGCTCAAGAGATGTACCTGTCTCAGCCTCCCAGAATGTAAGGATTACAGGCGTGAGTTACCTTGCCTGGCCTGAGTTGACATTTGTAAGAATTAAGAAGAAAAAATAGACAGGAACTAAAATTATTTGCTCCAGTTATGTGGTTCTAGGTGGAGGGCTTCATGCTTGGAAAAGGAATAAGAGATAAAATTGCCAAATTCTTTCCAGCTTCCAACGTTGTTTCTATGCCTGCTTAGAGAGACTGAAGTGGTTCTTTTTCTTTCTCTCTTTCTTTTTTCCTCTACAGGGGATTCCCCTTTGAAAACATTGAATGGAAAGAAATTAACAATCCAGAGAGAAGTCAGCCTCATGCTAACCTAGCAACCTTGTAATGGGGCCCCAGAGGAGACCACCTCGGCGCCCCTTCTCCCCCAACACAGCTGCTCTAGTGACCTTTTCCTTCAATGTGGGGTCCAGCATGATTGCCTCTGCTCCAGTGATTTCTGACTTTAAACTCTTACTGTCAGCCACCCTCAACATATTCTCCTGAGCTGACTTCCTGCCACCTCCATGGCCAGAGGCCCAGTCCCCCTGACAGGAAGCCCTCTGTACACATCCAGGAAGCCTCCATGGTTGCTCTCTGTTGTGGTGAGAAGAAAGCCCATGCTCCTGACCATGGCCCTAAGGCCCCCTGCCCTCTGGCTCCTGACAGGCAATCCTTAGTGCTGTGGGGCCACAGAAGAAGGGACGGGGAGCTCTGCGTAAGACAGAGCTTTTAGGTTGAGGCTTGAAGGGGGAAAGGAAGGGGTTCAGAAAACAGCACAGAGGAAGGCATTTCATCATGGGCAAAGACCCATGGGGTGAGTAGGCGTCCTCCTCAGGACCACTGCCCCTCCACGGGAGGCGCAGGCAGACCCTGCACCCATAGGCAGCTAGAGAACCCCTGTGGTTGGCATTGGATTGACGTCTCAAAGGCATGTTCTTCTCTTCCCTGGAGCAGGTCATCCTCCTAGAGGACATGACCTGGACACTGACCAGCACAATCATAAATGAACTTTAATGTTTCAAATGTTTTATCTTCCTTTTGTTGTTTTTCCCCTCCAAAATATCAGGGGGGAGGACATATAAAAACCAACCAGAAAAATGGTTGCCTCTATACAGAGACACAGCAGAGTAATGGGCTTGTGAATACACACACAGCCTCTTTGTTTGTTTGTTTGTTTTTTGAGACAAAGTCTCACTCTGTCACCGTGGATAACGTGCCATGGGATCATCACAGCTCACAGCAACCTAAAACTCTTGTGCTCAAGTGATCCTTTTGCCTCAGCCTCCCGAGTAGCTGGACTACGCCTGGCTAGTTTATCTATTTTTAGTAGAGATGGGGTCTCACTGTTCCTCAGATTGGTCTCAAAATCCTGAGCCCAAGCAATCTACCTACCTGGGCCTCCCAGAGTGCTAGGATTACATGTGTGAGCCACCACACCTGACTTAGCTTCACCCTTTAAAAGGAAAAGTGGCTAATTATTCTAAATGTTTCTGATTGTGAATTTAATGGTAACATGCCAATTTTAATTTAGTCCTGATCCTCTTTAAAAAGTCATCAGAGATTGCATTGTGATCTCACATATGGCATAAAATTATTATGACTTAATGAAATAGCAGAATGTAAAATTATTGCTTATTAGAAACCGTCTTTATGATAGCAGAGTACATAATAGTCCAGAAAATTCACTTGCATGTTGCAGGCAAATCAATATGTATTTTATCTCAACATTCTCAGGATTGAAAATAAGAAAACAGATATGATTACCAACAGAACACCATCAAGGAAAGGTGAAGATTGTACTGCTCGCGTTAAACACTGAGACACAGCGTATGACCTAAGGCAGACACTTGTTCACAGTTACCATTTGCCATTTTATTGCTGTGGCTGGTGATTTTATAAAACACATCAGTGCTTTAATTAATGTGTTCAGATACCAGGTGCCTGACACGATTACAACACAAGGCACTTCTTTTAGAAATCTAAAGGAAATGATAGAACATACTTCCAAAAGATTGAAGTTAATTGTAATCTATGGTATACGGACTCTGAGTCTGTAGACATTAGTAAGCATTCACACACTGTTGTGCATTTTCAGCCGTGATTTATTTCTGGGTGGATGGCTCCTAGGACCTACTACCCTTAATATCATCACCATCATCTGGTTAGAAATTACACTCCATGGTAAATGGACAGTATAAAAGGATTCAGTAAAATCTGATTCTCGGCATTAACTTTGACATTGGTGTCACTATTATGTTGCCTCCACTCGCACACTTTAAATTCCAGTGTTCTATAAAATCACAGTACATTCAGTTCTCTGCTTCTAGGGCCACCAAACAACTGAGGTTCTAAGGTAGAGCTCCCCTGCAAACATTAACTTTTTGAGATCAACACACAAAGTGAAAAGTTTAGCTGCTTTGTGACATCCAGCTAGCCCATGAAACTAACCCTGGTTTGGGATTCCTGGGACTCAATCACTGTCACCACACAGGATCAGGCCCCAGTACTAAGACTTCAAGGAGGAAAAGCTGAGAAAAAGGGTGGTTACAGAGTTCTCTATTGATTTTACTTTGTTTATTTTTGAGACAGTCTCACCTTATCGCCCTGAGTGCTATGACATCATCATAGCTCACAGCAACCTCAAACTCTTGGGCTAAAGTGAACCTTTTGCCTGAGCCTCCTGAGTAGCTGGGACCACAGGTGGCCAGTTTTTTATATTTTCAGTAGAGATGGGGTCTCACACTTGCTCAGTTGTTCTCAAACTCCTGAGCTCAAGCAATTCACCTGCCTGGGCCTCCTAGAATGCTAGGATTACAGGTGTGAGCCACCTCACTTGGCCTCTATTGCTTTTACTTAAAAGAAGTCCTGCCATTTTCTAATTCCATCAAATGTAGCTTTGCCTAGGACTAATAACCATTTTCTTATCAGTGGCAGTCTGGTCTGCACTAAGAACAGTATTCTTTCCTGTATTGTCAATCTTTGTTACTACTCCCCACAGTTGACTCCCTCAAGTATTGTCTGTCGCCTCCTTTCCTGTCCACCCACATGTCAGACCGTCCCCAGGGTGGTGCATAATGACAGTTTCATATGCCAACTGGGAGATGGGGGGGAGTTTATATGTTGGACAAAGATCACTGACACAGCCAGAGCCAGCTGTGTTAGAACAGGTGTTTGTTTTTGCTTTCTTCTCTCAACAGCCAGCACACAGTGAAGCTAAAATGCCAATATGCTTAGGAAGTATGGGGTTAATGGGACAATTTGATGGCAAACTTTTGGAGGGCAGTGATCACACGGAGCTCAAAGAGCACATGGAGGGAATGGGGTAAGAAGTGACACACTCCTGATCTCGCCTACCTGTATTTCTTGGGAAGAGCCCTGTATAGGCTTTAAATGAAGGGCATGCCATGTCTCGTGAAGATACTTCCAGATGCTGGCATAGGTGTTTTTTTTTTTTTTTTTTTTTTCAGTATTTGGCTGGGGCTGGGTTTGAACCCACCACCTCTGGCACATGCAGCCAGCACCCTACTCCTTTGAGCCACAGGCGCCGCAGTTTGTTATCAGCTCCTCCCCTGTCCCCTAAAGTATTTCCATTGAGTCTGGGGTGGTCTGAGTTTCAAGGCAGCAAAGCAGGCAATTCACCTGCCTGGGCCTCCTAGAATGCTAGGATTACAGGTGTGAGCTTGCTGTGCAGGCAGCCAGAGCCTGACTCTTTGCATTTAGTTTTTTCCCAAAGAAGCAAAGCTCTGGCCTCCTACATTGTCTTTTTCATTTCCACCCAGCTGAAGTAGGAAGGTGTTATCAGTAGAGACCTTCAACACAGGCCTTAGGGATGGTTTCAGAGTCTTTAAGTAAAGTGAAAATAGTGTAGAATTATCAGATTTTTTACTGACTGGTACTGGTACACTTCCTAGCTGTTAATGAGTCTCATCCCTAATCTTCTGTGTAAATACATGAGCAGAAATGTCCAGACCAGTGTTCTGTTACGACTCACAAAGCTGATTCCACAAGGATGCTTCAAGTCAGGTGGTTTGTGGGGACCAAAATGCAGTAGAACCTCAGTAAGGTGACTACCCAGGGACTGTAACAAACTGATCTACATATGGAGATATGTAGGCCTACTGTACAGATATGTACGTGTGGTGCATGTCTAGTCTATGGAAATTAGGTCAACTTAGGAGGTGGTCAGTGTAGGGAGGTGGGTCAACTACAGGGGTTCTACTTACTTGACAAGTTTTACTGTTAACTTACTCTGTTCATGAGACCATGTAAGGCATGGTGGGGAGTGTGAATGAATGAAGCCCCATCCTTGCCCTCAGGTAAGCCACTGTCAGAAGGGGCCACACTGTGTTTGGATCTTGGTCTTCTGATGCCTTGTCCAGGGCTCTTATCACTATACACATCACTGAACTACTCTCCAACATCTCTCTCTGGTATCACAGGCCTGGAGGCATACTCTAAACCTAGAGCACTCACCTGCTGTCTAAATCTTGCTCCAATCATAATTTCTTTTTAGCCATCCTACTGGCTATATAACTGTGGTTAGGGGCAGAGAGAATCCATGCTGATTCCAGTGGCAACTGGCAACTCATAGGCTGCTAGGAAAAAGCCAGTAACCTTACATTATCACAAAAGGTGAACGCAAACAGTCTGCGTGCAAAGGCTGACTGTTGCGTGCAAAGGATGAGCAGTGGGGCAGCTGCAGCCCTTGAAAATGGAAAGAAAATATTAAAAATTCATCTGCAGCCATCCAGTCACTATCTAGAGGATTGTAATGGATGGAAAAGTGTGGTTTAATTTTAAAGCTGGATAGGTTAACTGACATAGTAACAAACAGCGTGGCATGGGAACCTGCATATTTATAACATCAGAGATGGCCCATGACCTTCAAGGTATGAGCAGGGAGGATAATAATGATAGGGCAGGACTGTGATAGCTTCCCACTTTAAGGAAACACACTTGACAAGTTTGGTCACCATCCTAACAGACAGCAGGGCACTCCAGGGAGCACATGTGCTGAACATGTGCTGAGTTCTTTGTAAACTTGGATGGGCTTTATTTTTATTAAACCAATCTGAATTTATTTCAGAAAATTTTGCCCAGTGGCAAACTACTTTCCTGCTTAGTATTGGTAGTTGTTTGCCTGGGGTTGGCTGGTGGTAAGCACAGTCAAAAGAGAAGATGGAGTGTGAGTAGTAATCTCTGGCCCAGAAATCTTAAGTATGAGAGGGGTGATTACAAAATTGGGCAGCAACCAGCCACACAACAAATTAGTGAGCAAGTAAACCATTATACCTTGTTAGAAAGGGGCAGTTTATACTTCCCATCCCAAAGAAGAAGCAGATTCTTTTCTACTTCAAAATTCAGAAGAACAGATCAAACAGGAAGTTAAAATCAGGGTTTCCAAATCCAAAAATAAAAACTTTGTTGATATAATTCATATAATCTACTCTTTAGACAAAATGAGGCCTACAATAGTCTCATCTTCAGGGAACTTATTATGATTTACAAGTAGTAGTGCCTTGCTATTTCTCAAAGTAAATCTGAGCCTCTTCTTTCTCCAAGTCTGAAAACAGTGGTTTAATGGTGTTGAAGCAATCACCAAATTTTCACATTAACAAATGTACCTACTTGTGGCCAAGATGGAGCAAATGAGATCAGATTTACTCTCTCATCTGAAAGCAACAAAAGAAAATAGCCCAAATATATAAGAGAATGGCTTTTAAGACATTAAACATTAGTCAGGGAAGTACAATGATCCTTAAGAGTCAAAAAACAAATGAGGTGAGTGTACATCCAGGTTGTGGTTCAGGGAATCAGGGGACTCAGGTGAAGACTGGAGTTTTCTCTCAGTTGAGAAAATGGAGCTGTGGACTGGGGGAGGTCAGTGGGTTAGAGTCTACAAGGCAGGGCACCACAGAGGGCTGAGCTCCATAGAGAGAAAATTCTAAAGATCTGAAGAGTCCTTTTGAATTTTTAGCCACATTCTGATCAGTGCATCCCTGTGAAGAAAGCATTCTAGAGAGATAATCCCTACAGTCCACAGAAGGCCAGAAATAGTTCCTGTTCTCACCAGCCCAAAAGACACATCTCACCATGCAGGGGGCACAGGGTAGAACACTCAGAAGAGTTTTGCCTCAGTAGTGTGGTAGGATTAGCCTGAGACTAATTGCTGATAAGTCTGCCTAATAAAGTGGAAAAGGAAGATCCAGAATGATCAGATTCTCTTCGAGTAACATAACTTTATCTAAGAACAAAGCTCAAGAATATTACAGGAATAAAAATATATCCAGTACTCAAAAAAGGAAAAATTCACAATGTCTAGCATCTAAAACATTTCTCTAGCATGCAAAGAATCAGGGATATATAACCCATGATGAACGGAGGAGAAAGTCATTTGAAACTGCCCAAGAAATGACAAAGATGATAGAATTACTAGACAGGGACATTAAGACAGTTATGAATATATAATTATATCCCATATGTTCAGGAAGCTGGGGGAATAACTGGGTATGTCCGAGAAAAAAAAAAAAAAGACAAAAAAGATTAAAAGACCTAAATAAAAATTCTGGAGAGAAAAACTTCAATGTCTGAGATGAAAAATACAAGGGGTAAAATTAAGAGTAGATTAGACACTGCATAAGTAAA
Source organism: Loris lydekkerianus (assembly GCA_963574355.1). Taxonomy (NCBI): domain Eukaryota; kingdom Metazoa; phylum Chordata; class Mammalia; order Primates; family Lorisidae; genus Loris; species Loris lydekkerianus. The sequence continues at coordinate 17,141 of CAUYPK010024573.1, forward strand.
GATACGTGACTTCTTATAGCAGCATTTCTGATAGAGAAAAAGTAGAAACAACTCAAATGTCCATCAACAATGCATGGATAAACAAAATGTGTTATATCATATATTATTTCTTCATAAAAAGGAGTAAAATACTGATTCATGCTATAACATGGGTAAACTTTTAAAACATTGTGCTAAGTGAAAGAAAATGTCTCCTATTGTATAGTTCCACTTGTATAAAATTTCCAGATTATGCAAATCCATAATACAAAAAGTAGACTAGTGATTTCTAGGGACTTAGGGGAAGGCACTCCCTAGGGGGAGTGACTGCTAATGGGTACAGGGTATCTCTGTTGGGTGATGAAAGTATTCTGGAATTAATGGTGATGGTTGCACAAATCTTGTGAATATACTAAAAACTACTGAAATGTATACTTTTAAAAGGGAGAAATGTGTGGTATGTGAACTATAGCTCAAATAATTGAAAAAGACTCAAAATAAGGACATCTTGATAGACCCATTTGAACATGGAGATATTTTGCTGCCATTTTAATCAGAATACCACCATCAAACAGCTGCATCATAATATCCTATGCCCCTTTAAAATATGATCTCTGCTATCTAGAAGGCTGGAGCCATGGAAGAATGAGAGCTCCAATATGTTGGTGCTTTACAAGCATTACCACTCATCTTCTTCATAACTCGGAGGCATGGATATATTTCCTGTTTTATAGAAGAAGAAATGGAAGCTCAGAGAAGTTATGTAAATTTTCACACATCATCCAAAGCAGGATTTGAACCCAGTTCAGTCTGTTTTGGGCCAGAACAACCTAGCAATCTTTAGATGGTACAGGGAAAAAAAGTTTCTAGTAAATGCAACTAAGAAAAAGCACCTGCAGATATAAGAAGAAAACTGTCAGAGAGGAATATCACAGAGTTGAGGGAAAAAAAGGTTTCAGGAAGAAGAGAGCAATCAATAATGGCAAATGCCACAGAGATAAGATAAAGTCTATTAAGACTTAATACAAAAGAGGTCACTAGTTGCCTTTGCCAGAGAAGAGTCGCTGGATTGTGGGGGGTGGGCAGCAGATAGAAGGCAGTGGGTAAAGAAGTCATTCATGTATAAGCAAAATATATGTCCAAGTATATGGACAGGGAACATGGACAATTCTTTCCTAAGCCTGGCTGTACAGATGGTGAGAAAATGTGTCAGATACATAAGGGTCAGGATAGGTTGTTATTCTGGCTTGTTCTATTTTAGGATGGGAGAGATGACAGAAAATACAGTCTCTTCCATTGTTCAATTTACAGGCAAGCAGGGGAGAGAAATACCCTTTACATTTACCATTCAGAAATCCTCTCCTAGGCCAGATGTCATTTGAAGTGCCAAAATCTGATGCAGATGCTAAGTGTTCCAATTGATCTTTGATATTTAGTAATCTGAAAAGAGAAGAATCAATATCAAAAAGGAATGAAGGAAACAGAGTTTGGAAGCAGAAAAACTTGTGACTCCAGATCTCTTTATAATGGTAATGTCACATTTCCAGGTTGTCATTCTTTAGAGCTAGCTTGAAATCCACCTGTGGCAGGCAAAGTTCTAAGCTGGCCCTCAATACCTTTGCCTCTTCATGCACATACCTTTCTGGTATGGACTGAATTTTTGTGTCCCTTCAAAATGTATGTACTGAAGCCCTACCTAATCCTCAATATGATGGCATTTGGAAGTGGAGTCTTTGAAAAGTGATTAGCTCATAAGTGTGGAGCCCTCATGAGTAGAATTAGGTATTGCTCTTGTAAGAAGAGATGTGAGAGAGAGAATCGCTCTCTTCTTCATGTGAGGATAAAGCAAGAAGGCATCCAACTTCTCACAAAGAAGAGGGCCTTCCCCGGAAACCAAATCAGCCAGCACCTTGATCCTGGTCTTCCTGGCCTCCAAATCTAAGAGAAATAAATTTCTGTTATTTAAGCCACCAAGTCTCTAGCATTTGTTATAGCATTCTGAGCTGACTAAAACATCTGTGTAATGACCAGGAGTGTGAGTGGAACCCATCAGAAAGATTAGATACAACTCTCATTAATATGTTATATATCAAGAGGAAGATTATCCTGGGTGAGGCTGACCTAATCAGAGTGGGAAGTGCTTTGAAGCCAGAGAAAGACTCAATAAACCATTATTGCTTTGGAGATGGAGGGGGCCACATGTCAAGGAACATGGGTGACTCTATAAACTGAAGGTGGTCCCTGACTGGTATCTACCAAGGAAATAGGAACTTTGGGGTGGTGCCTGGGGCTCAAAGGAGTAGGGCACCAGCCCCATATACCAGAGGTAGTAGGTTCAAACCTAGCCCTGGCCAAAAGAAAAGGAAATAGGAACTTTGGTGCTAGAAGTACATGAGTTGAATTCTACCAACAACATGAATGACTTTGGAAGTGAATTTTTCTTCTCCAGAAATTCTAAGAACTCAGAATGGCTGCCATCTTGATTTTAGCCTTGTGATACTTGGGGAAATGGAGAAGTACAGTGCTACAATCACATGAGCTGAATTCTACCATCAACATGAATGACTCCAAAAGCAGAAGTTTCTTCTCCAGAGCTTCTAAGAACTCAGCCTGGCTGACATCTTGATTTTAGGCTTGTGACACTTGGAGCAGGGAACACAAGTCAAGCCACACCTGGATGTTGACCTATAGAAGTGTGAGTTAATAAATAAATATTAAAAAAAAAGGAAAAGGGAAAAGAAAAGATTAGTGAACATATAGCAAGAGGAAACTATCCAAAATAAAACAGAGATAAAAGACTTAAAGAAATGAAGAAAGTATGAGTTTGGACAGAGGCTGTGGGATAATGTCAAGTAGCCTAATATATATGTCATGAAAGTCCCTGAAGAGGAGTGATTAGGATTGAAAATTTTTGAAGAAACAATGGGCAAAAAATATTCCAAATTTGACAAAAACTGTATGAAAGCAAATCCAAGAATCTCAACAAACCTAAGGTATACAAAAAAGAAAAAAAAAAAAAAACTATAGCAAGACTTATTGTAATCATATTGTACAAAATCAGTGATAAAGATAATACCAGAGGGAAAAAAGAGCTATTATATACAAGGAAACAAAGAGATAGAAGTAACAGGATAATTTTCATGAGAAACCATTCAAGCTAGAGAACAGTGGAACGACATTTTTTAATATTTAAAAATAATTCCAATTGGATTCTGAACAAGCAAAAATATCTATCAAAAATGAAGGTGAAAAAAACCTGAAAATCATCACCAGCAAACCTTCACCAGAAGAAATGTTAAAGAAAGTCCTTTGGTCAGAAGAAAATGATACCAGAAAGAAATGTGAGTCTATACAAAGAAATAAAGAGTCCTAGAAATGGCATCTAAATGAACAACTCTAAAAGACTTTTTCTTATTTAAATATCTTTGAGCATTGATAATCAATAATAATAGCAATATAGTATAGCTTCAAAACATACATAGAAGAAAAATGTTTGACAACAGTAGTGCAAATTCTGGGGGGAAAGAGATGGAAATATATTGTTGTAAGACCCTTATACCATATGTGAAGTGATACAATACCACTTGAACATAATAGCATGTTAAAAGTTAAAACATTCAATTTTAGGAAACTTAAAACAATGACTAAAATAACACAAACCAAGATATAGATAGCTAATATGTGAACAAAGGAGATAAAAAGAATCATAAAAAACCACTCAAGGCAAAAGAAGACAGTAAAAGAGGGAGAAGAGAAAAAAAAAAAAGTGAGTTGAATAGAAAATAGAGCAAGATGGTAGATTTAATCCAAAGCTAATTAGTAATAACATCAAATGTATATCCAAGGCAGAGATTTCAGATCATATAAAAATGAAGGATCCAATTATATGCTGCCTATAAGAAACCAACTTAAAGAGACAAATAGACAAAAAGGGGAAGTATGAAAAGAGATTATACCATGTTGAAACTAAAAGAAAGCTGGCTCTTTTAATGAGTAAAGATTTCAGGGAAGAGCCTATTACCAGAGATAAAGAGAGTCATTTCACAAGGATAAAGTGCACAATTCATAAAAGTGGTAAACTAAACATTTATGTACTTAAATAGCAGAACTTCAAAATATAAGAAACAAATGCTGATACAATTGAAAGGAGAAACAGACAAGCCCACAATTACAGTCTGAGATTTTAAGCCCTCTCTCACCTACTAATAGACTATGTAGACAGAAAATCAGTAAGGGCATAGAATACTTCAATACTGCTACCAACCAACTTGACCTGTGACATTTATAGAACACTTGACATAGGAACAGCAGAATAGATACTGTTTTTAAGTATGTATTAAACATTTACTAAGATAGACCTTGTTGTAGGTTATAAGACAAGCCTCAAGACACTTAAAAGGATTCAAGTCATCGGTGACATAATAAGAAATATGTATTTGGTCTTTGCCCCCAATTCCTGACACTGAACTCCAAAAACTCTTGTAATTTCCTGAGTGATGTGGATGCTTGGGGAATCTTTTGTTTTAATATTTGGTTTTGATCCCAGTCCTTACACAGAGATCCTGAATCCTTTCAAATTCCCTGGGTGACAGAAGCAACTGTTGTTATAATGAGACGCTCTTGGTAGCTTCTGAATACCTTTGTGATGGGGGTCGGTCATGATTAGAAGCTTAGAACTTTCAGCTTCCTCTCTCCTTATCCTCTGGGGAAGGAAGATGGGTTACAGACTGAGTTAATAGTCAATCATGCCTGTGTGATGAAGCTTCATAAAAACATCCTTAAACTATGAGATTTTGAGAGCTTCTGGGTTGGTAAATGCATCAATGTTTTGGGAGGGGGGTGCACAGCAACTCTGTGGGAATGGAAGCTCCTGCACTCAGGACCCCACTGGAGCTCACCCTCTGTACTTCTTCATCTAGCTGTTCATTTATATTCTTTATCATATTATTTATAATAAACTGGTATACATAAGGAAAAAAGTTACCCTGAGTTCTGTGAGCTATTATAATGAGTTATCCAACCTGAGGATGGGGTTGTGGGAACTCCCAATTTATAGGCCAGTCAGGCAAGTGTGGGTAACATGAGCATCTGTTACCTGCAATTGCCATCTGAAGGACAGTCTTGTGAGATTAAGCCCTTAACCTGCAGGGTGGGTGATAACTCTGGGTAGTTAGCATCAGAATGGAATCAAATTATAGGACCCCCAATTAGTGTCCAAAGAGAACTGGAGAATTTCTTGGCATGGAAAACTCCCACATTTGGCATCAGAAGTGTTGTGCAGGGAGGTCACAGTGGCTCACATCTATAATGCTAGCACTCTAGAAGGCTGAAGCAGGTGGATAGGTTAAGTTCATGAGTTCAAGACCAGCCTGACCCTGTCAGCTAAAGCGAGGAGCAAAAGTGAGACCCCATCTCTACTAAAAGCAGAAAAACTGGCTTGGCTCAGCACCTGTAGCTCAGTGGCTAGGGCACTAGTCTCCTACCCCTCGGCTGGTGGGCTTGAATCCAGCCCGGGCCTGCCAAACAACAATGACAACTGCAAACAACTGCAACAAAAAATAGCCAGGTGTTGTGGCAGGCACCTGTAGTCCCAGCTACTTGGGAGGCTGAGGCAAGACAATCGCTTAAGTCTAAGAGTGGGAGGTTGCCGTGAGCTGTGATGCTATGGGCAACAGCTTGAGACTGTTTAAAAAAAAAAAAGTGTAGTGCATAGACAAATAGGGTTTTCTTTTATCACCCAAAGCACGTTTTTCAACCACAATGAAATTATAAATTAGAAATCAATAAGAGATCTCCAAATATTTGCAAACTAAATAATGTACTTGTAAATAATTATAGGTAAAAGAATAAATCAGACAAATTTGAAAATATTCTGAACTCAGTGAAGATGAATACCTGACATATCAAAGTCTCGATTATAATTTAAGCAGTACATAGAGAAAAATTATTGTACTAAACATACACATTAGAAAAGAAGAAAAAAGAAAGATCTCAAACTAATGATAACAGTTAGTAAACCTAGGGTAAGCAGAAGAAAACAATAGCAATAGAAATTAGTTGCATGTCATTATGGAAAAAAGGAAAGAAAAATTAAAACAATACCTTACACTATATACAAAAAGTAACACAAGTGGATCATAGACTGAAGTGTAAACTACAACTTTAGATCTTTTAGAAGAAAATTAAGGAGAAATATTTGTGACTGTGGGTTATGCAATTTTTTGATAACACCAAAAACAGGGACCATAAAAGAAAAAAGTTATAAATTGGACTTCATTACAATAAATAGTATATACTCTTCAAAACACACTAGTAGAAGAATGTAGAACAAGCCACAGACTGTGTGTGTGTGGGGAAACTGCTTATAGCATAGCTGATAAAAGAGATATCTGAAATATATAAAAACCTCTCAGAATTATATAATGAGAAAACAGCCCAATTAAAGTTAGAAAATGATTGGAATAGACATTTTATCAAACAATATATACAATTGTCAAGTAAACACCAGAAAGATGTTCAACATCATAACAACTTTAATTAACATATCATTTGAATGATATGTTAACCAGTTTGATGTAAACATTCCAAATTATATGCAAAATGAGCACATTGTACCCCATAAATGCAGTAATGTACACAGTTTTGATCTAATAAAATAAATATCATCTTGTTCATACATCAAAAAAATAACATCATTAGTTATTAGGGAACAGCAAATTATTAAAAAGAGGTTATCATAACACACCTATTAGAATGTCTATATTTAAAAAGACTGATCATACCAAGTGTTGGCAAGGATGTGGAGGAACTGGGACTCTTATATACTACTGTTGTAAACGTAAAATATTATTGCCAGTTTGGAAAATAGTTTGGCATATTTTTAAGAAGTTAAACATATAGTTACTGTATAACCTGGACATTTCATTTCAAGATATTTACCCAAGAGTAATGAAAAAGATGTCCACACCATAATATGTACACTTGTGCATAGCAGCTTTACTTACAATAGCTAAATCCTAGTGTGTGTGTGGGGGGATACCTAATTTTTATAAACAGGTAAATGGATAAATTGTGGTATTCACACAGTGGAATTCTATTCCCCAACAAAAAGGCATGGGTTATTGCCACATGAATGGTTCTCAAAATAACTATGCTGGATGAAAGAAGCTGGTGAAAATAGCATATATATGATATGATTCCATTTATTAAGGTTTAGAAAATAAAAACTAATCCATAGTGATAGAATGGGTCAGTGTTTGTTCAGGGACTGGGGTAGGGTTATGCAAGGGTAGCCAGGTAGGATTACCAGGGGGCCCCAGGAAATGCAGGCCATGAGTGTTATTGCTTGAGGTGATAATTTCATAGCTGTGTAAACCTGTCAAAACTTACCAAGATCTACACTTTATTTTTTTTAATTTGCATAATTTAAATTTATTGAGTCAAATACACTTTATTTAGTTAAGTAATATTCAGCTATTATTAAATAGTACTATTACTAATACTATTTATTTACAGTTAAGTAGTACCATAACATGGAAGATATAAGATTCGTGCTGTAAGTTGTATGTATTATATAATAGTGTGATTTTAAAATGTAAAAAGCTGCTAAAACAAAAAGACCAAAGAAAAATACAGAAAGTTCTACACTTTAAATATGAGTAGTTTAGTATTTTTAAATCATTCTACAATACAATAGATATGTTTTACAACTAGAGCACCACAAACTTTCCTTTGTTTAGTACACTTTGGTGTAAATACTTCCATTGTTTTACTTTCAAATGTTTAATATTCTTATGTTTTAGGTGTGTACTTCTAAACAGTCTAAAGGTAGACTTAACAACATGCAATATGACTTAAATATTTTTTGACAGTTCAACAAATGAATGCAGTGTAGTAATCTAAATCTTTAACTTAGTCCAGAGAGTTTAATTCATGAACATTCAATGTACATATCTGAGTTCATTCCTAAAACCTTATTTTATTCTTCCAATTTCTCTTATCTTCCTCCCTCCCTCCCTCTCACCTTCCTTTCCCCGTTTTTCCTTGATATGTGCCCATGTATCCATTTTGCCTCCATTTGTATTGACTGAATTTTTTGACCTCTCCTCCCAACTTCCCCCATCCACTGGTTCAGAACTATATACTATATTTTATTGGTTGTCCTAGAATTTTTAACAAATACTTTAACTTAATAAAAAATTACACAAAATTTTTACTCTTTTCTTCTAGAATATAGAAACCTTATTCATGGTGGTTTGTTTCCTTGTATGTATAACGATTTTACATTTTGTTCAGCTAAGTGGCCACAAGTATTACAGCATTTTAAATTGTACTTTCAGAGCACAGTGGTAGCAGAGACTCAGCTCTTAAATTGCAGCAGGGAGGACTTGTGTTTAGAGTTCCCAAGGAGAGCTGTTCTCTCAGAGCTGAAGCTGTTAATCACCAGTCTCCTGCCGGGGAAGGTTTTGTTTTCTTCCTGTTCATCCACTAAGGGTATTGCCCTTTAGAAATTCCAGATATATGCAGGGTTCTCAGATCTAATCTCCCCTATTTAGGTACCAGACTGTGTCTCTGGAGCCTCCTGTGTGTGGCATCAGCCTATTTTCTATAAATTATTAGTTAACTAGATGTTTTAATAAGTTCTCTGTTCTCCAAGCTTCCAGGTTAATGGTGTAGTGGCTAAAATGCAAGTTCGGGATTCAGATTGCCTGGGCTCAGATCAAGGCTCTCAGATCACCCGTGACTCTGAGCAAATTAATGGCACTCTCTGTACCTCAGTTTCCTCACATGTAAAGGGAGGGATAATAGCACCTGTCTCACAGAGTTACTGAGGGCATTTAAATAAACGAATACATTTAAAGAGCATGGGACAGCATGGTTGATGATGAGTAAGAGCTCAAACACTAGCTGCGCTTATAGCCACTATTTGGGGGCTTAAAAAATGTTTTGAGGTTATATTGCATACTAGTCCATGAAAGGGTTAATGTCTGACAATATGAATATTCATAATAAAGAATTTTCAACATTTAAGCAACTTTATGAAGTGTATTTATATATGAATGTAAATAAGTGATTTCTTCAATGACAAACCAACAAGTCACTTGATAGCCATTATTTTATCTTCCTCCCTCCCTCCCTTCCTTTCTTTTTTGAGACAAAGTCTCACTCCATTGTCCAAGGCTAGAGTGCTGTGGCGTGGTGTGGTAGTTCACAGCAATCTCAAACTCCTGGGTCAAGCAATCCACTTGTCTCAGCCTCCCGAGTACCTGGGCCTACAGGTGCCTGCCACAGTATCTGGCTAATTGTTCTACTTTTAGTAGAGACGGGGGTTTTACTCTTGCTCAGGCTGGTCTAAAACTCCTGAGCTCAAGCAATCCACTTGCCTCTTCCTCCTGGAGTGTTAGAATTACAGGCGTGAGCAACCACCCTTGGCCTGACATTCATTATTTTCAGTTTTCTTCCATTAGAAAAGATTATTCTTGAGAATAATCTTTAGAATAATCTTGAGAATTAATCTTTATTCTTTAAAGATTTATATCTTTAAAGTCTGTTTTTCAATTATAAATTATTTCTACATGCTATTGGAATAGCAGATACTCCCACACAGACAAAATTTAAGGTAGCATAGCATCTTGTTTTAAGAGAAAATGATGCCAACAGCTGGTTCACTTCATGGAGAGTCAGAAAACATCAGCTTATGCATGTCAAAGCCCTGAAACGATCATCCATATCACAGGGACTGGCATTACTTCATTCATAATGACATCTGAATAAGATAAATTCCAAGTCCAAGTCTTCTCCCCAAATAATGCATTCTATTTTTTAAATACCTGGTGAATGGAGCTTGGTGGTTGAAGTTGCCACTCTCTTAGGAGATGAGATAGCAGGTTTACTAGTATCTTGATCTTTTTGTGCTTCTTTCTTTGTTCCTGTGTATAGTTTGAAAAGAAAAATAGAAAGCTAGTTACAATAGAAATGGTAACATAAATTCTGGAAAGGGTGGCTTCACCAAAGGCAAACAGAACAACAAAAGGAATATGTGGATGATTTGTTGCTATGGTCACCGCCCCCTGTACTTGAGGAATGACACACTTGTTTATAAGAAAGGGAATTTAGTTTTGAGTGGTCAGGGGAATAAGCATGCTACTGGCTCTGATTTGATGAAAAACACCCCCTTCTCTGGAGGTCATTGCCACCCCAGTGACCTTGACCACCAATCTGGGAATTACAGTTTTACTGTCCTTAGCCACTAGCTTGGTTTCCTTGCCTCTCTCTACTGAAACAAATTTCCAGAAGACAGGGAAAGAAGCTACTGGTATAGCTGAACATAGCTGCTAATGACTTTGGCATCACCCTGAGCTGAGCCACCGGGGGACGTGATCTGATTCTAATTAATTTCTATGCAGCTGGTCCACAGAGGTGACCTAGAGAGCCTTTTAGCTCTCTCCACGGCAGCTGAGTCTCCATGGAACCTGCTGCCAGAGCTGGCCCAGCAGAAGCATGTGGACGCTTCTCAGATTATGTCCCAGGGCATGTGAGAAACAGTATGGGCTTCTCTTTTTTATGTGCTGGACACAACACTCACCTTCACATCACCCTTGTCATGTGAAGAAAAGTGGATGGAAGATGAGAGTGAGAACACAGACCTGGATGTACATGAACTTTTCAGCACATGGCTATATCATTTCAAAAACAAAGCTTGTGTGCCCCACTCCCATCTCCAAACCCTGCAACCTCACTCCTCTTTCCAGAGTTAGCTGCTGCTAGTAATTTGGTGTTTATTCCTCCAGATATTTTTCTAGGTATTTAAATAAATAAACAAATAAGTACACATATACAAATACAGTTATTGGTTAAATAAATGAATCAAATACTGTAACTTCTTTCTAGCTACCCGCATTTTGGGTAGATCTTTTTCATATCAATGTATTCAAAGATCTTTTTAAAGTGCCACATCACTGTATTCCAGTTAAGATCCCTGCCATGGATGAAAATTTCAGTTTTAGCTGCTGAAATAGCTACATGTGCTAAATAAACATTCTTCTACTTGTTTCTTTGTACACATGGACTTGTATCTTCATAAGACAAATGCACAGAAGGGATTTAGCTAGATTATGAGTCTACTCCTTTGCAATATTGCTAGCCACAGTGCAACTGTGTACCAAAGGGATCCACTAATTCATACTGTCAACCAACAGGGTCTCAGAATGACTCTTTCAACACGCCTCATGCCCTACTGATATCAGCGTTCTGATCTCTGAAATTTTCCCAGACACCAAGAGTCTTTTCACATTAGACACATGCATTTCTTTCTAAATTGCTTAATTAAGCCCCTTGCCCATTTTTCTGATTGATGTATAAGAACTTTTCAACTATTCTAGATATCAATCCTTTGCCAGCTATGTAAATTATATTTTCTGGCCTTTAACTGTCAAAAAAGTATTTATAGTCTCTTTCATTGAGCTGTAGTTTTAAATGTTAATATGTTCAAATGTCAGTTTTCCCTTTACAGATTTACTAGCACTATCATAGATTTCTGCGTATGTGTGCATGGGAGTGTATGTGTGCCCATGTGCCTATAACACTGCCAGGAGGCATTAGGTATTTGTAGAGGGAGGGAGGGTTTTTTCTTTTTTATAGTAGTAGGAAAGAAATTTTTTGTATTAAATCATAGCTGTGTACATTAATGCATTCATGGGGTATAATGTGCTAGTTTTATATACACTTTGAAATATTTTCATCAAACTGGTTAACATAGCCTTCACAGCATTTTCTTAGTTATTGTGTTATTTATATTCTACACCTAGTAAATTCCACACGTACCTTTGTAAGATGCACTGTAGGTGTGGTCCCACCTTTTCCCTCCCTCCACTTATCCTCCCCCCTCTCCTCCCCTCCCTCTCCCCTTTCCCCTTCTTCTTGGGCTATAATTGGGTTATAGCTTTCATAAGAAAGCTATAAATTGGTTTCATAGTAGGGCTGAGAACACTGGATACTTTTTCTTCCATTCTTGAGATACTCTGCTAAGAAGAATATGTTCCAGCTCCATCCATCTAATCATGAAAGAGGTAAAATCTCCTTCTTTCTTTAAGGCTGCATAATAGTCCATGGTGTACATACACCACAATTTATTAATCCATTCATGGGTCGATGAGCACTTAGGCTTTTCCCATGATTTAGCAATTATGAATTGGGCTGCAATAAACATTCTGGTACAAATACCTTTGTTATAATGTGATTTTTGATCTTTTGGATATATACATGGTAGAGGAATTATAGGATTGAATGGCAGGTCTATTTTAGATCCTTAAGTATTCTACAAACATCCTTCCAGAAGGAACGTATTAGTTTGCATTCCCACCAGCAGTGTAGAAGTGTGCCCTTTTCTCCACATCCACGCCAACATCTCTGGTTAGAAACCACTTTCTTTGTTCCTCCCTAAGAAGCAACCGCTCACTTGTTCAAGTTTCATCAT
>CAUYPK010024576.1:0-15675 GCA_963574355.1 Loris lydekkerianus
TCTACACAAACCCACAGCCACAGAAGAGTATAACGCTGGAATCGTTTCTACTCAGATCAGGAATGAGGCAAGGATGCCCACTGTCTCCACTGCTATTCAACACAGTAATGGAAGTTAATGCATTGCAATCAGGGAAAAGAATGTGATCAAGGGTATCCAAATAGGGTCAGAGGAGATCAAACTCTCACTCTTCACTGATGGTATGATCCTATACCTGGAAAATCGCAGGGACTCAACTTCAAAACTCTTAGAAGTGATAAAAGAATTCAACAGCCTCTCAGGATGGAAAATCAATACTTGCAAATAGGTCGCTTTTATTTATGCCAATAATAGTAAAGATGAAAATTGTCAAGGAGTCTGTTCCTTTTACAGTAGGGCCAAAGACTGGTAATGTAACTACGAAAGGATATGAAAGATTTCTATAAAGAGAACTATGAAATTCTAAGAAAACAAATAGCTGAAGACGTTAACAAAGGGAAAAAGATACCATTCTCATGGCTGGGAAGAATCAACATTGTTAAAATGTCTATACGACCCAAAGCAACTTTTAATTTTAATGCAATTCCTATTAAAGCTCCATTGTCATATTTTAAAGATATTGAAAAAAATCATACTTCATTTTATATGGAATCAGAGAAAACCTCGAATAGCCAAAACATCACTCGGGAATAAAAACCAAGCAGGAGGAGTCACATTACGAGACCTGAGACTCTACTATAAATCGATAATGATCAAAACAGCATGGTACTGGCAGAAAACAGACTAATGAAATCAGAACATAGAATCTAGATATCAAACCATCCTCATATTTCCATCTGATCTCTGACAAAGAAGATGAAAACATTTACTGGGGAAAAGAATCCTTGTTCAATAAATGGTGCTGTGAAAATTAGAAAGCCACATGCAGAAGAATGAAACAGGATTCACAGCTCCAACAGTCTCAAAAATTAGAAAATGTTGGAAAAACTTCTGTGTAGACATTGGCCTAGGCAAAGAAGTTTTGAAGAAGACCCCTAAAGCAATGACAGCAACAACAAAAATAAATAAATGGGACCTGATCAAATTAAAAAGCTTCTGCATAGCCAAGGAAACTATCAATAGAGCAGATAACTTACAGAATAGGAGAAAATTTTTACATGTTATACATCTGATAAAGGGCTAATAACCAGAATCTACAAAGAACTCAATTAAATAAGCAAGAAAAAAATCAAACCACCCCTTCAAAGTGGGCAAATGACATGAATAGAAACTTTCAGAAGACAGACTAATGGCCAATAAACATAAGAAAATATGCACAATGTTTCTAATCATCAGAGAAATGCAAATCAAAATCACAATGAGATATTACCTATCTCCAGTAAGAATGGCTTTTATCAAAAGACCCAAAATAACAAATACTGGTGTGGATATGAAGAGACAGAAACACTTAAACACTGTTGGTGGGACTGCAAACTGGTGAAACCTTTATGGAAAGTGGTATGAAGATACCTCGAAGAAATAAAAGCAGCCCTAGCATTTCACCTATTAATCCCACTATTGGATACTTACCCACGGGGGGGTGGGGAGGGAAGGCCGTTTTATAAAAAGGCCACCTACACTAGAATATTTACAGCAGCACAATTCGTGTTTGGAAAGATGTGGAAACAGCCCAAGTGCCCATCAATTCATGAGTGGATTAATAAAATGTGGTTATCTGTATACAGTAGAGAACCATTGGCTGTAAAAAAAACCCCAAAAACTAATACCTCTTGTATTAAACTAGATGGAACTAACTAGAGACCATGGTTCTATGTGAAGTATTACAAGAATAGAAAAGCAAACACCACATGTACTCACTATTAAACAGGAACCAATCGATCAACACTTAGGTGCATTTATAGAAATAACACTCATCAGAAACTTAGCAGATGTGAGAGAGAGGAGGGGATATATAAATCCAGATATAATGGCTACAATGCACCCTATATGGGTGATGGACACAATTATAACTTTGACTCAAATGGTACAAAAGCAATTTATGTAACCAAAATGTTAGTACCCCTGGAATATTCTGGAAAAAAAAAGAAAGACAAGACCATGTGCTCAGGGTGGCCTTAGGAATAAATATGTCCTGCTTTTTGATGTACTGAATATCTATCCTTTGGATATATACAAGGTCTGCCAATTAAGTTCATGAACTTGCCAGTTCATGCTTACGCTGGCAGCACTGTACGAGCAACTCAATAACCATGGAATATCAGTGTTTCACAGTTATACTGAAAATTATGAATCTTGAATTAGAGCAATGAACAAACATTAAATTTCCTGTTAAATATGGCAAGGATAGAAGTGAAATCAGGGACATGTCAGTCCAAGTTTATGGGGATAATGCCATGTACAAATGGATTTAACATTTTTCTGAGGAGAGAAAAAGCATCACTGATGAAGAGAGATCAGAACACCCGTAACAAGCAGATATGATGAAAACACTGCAAAAATTCATCAAATTGAAATTGTTAACTATGAGAAAGAAGCAAAGCAGGCCAAGTAAACATCAAAAGACAAATAGTAAAACCTTAATTGTGATATTCAGCAGAGGTATGTAAGCAGTTTTTTCTAGGATGAGTTCGTGAACTTAACTGTCAAACTGGTATCCAACAGTGGGACTGCAAGGTCATGTGGTAGTTTGATTTTCAGTTTTTTGAGGACCCTCCAAACTATTTTCCATAGTGGCTGCACTAATTTACATTTCAGTTTGTTATGTTGAAACAACATGATGGAACCGAAGAACATTATGTTGAGTGAAATAAGCAGAAAGATAAATCTCTCATGTTCTCCCTCATATGTGGTAGCTAAATATTAAAAACAACTGATCTCCTGGAGACAGAGAGTACAATGATGGTTACCAGAGGCTGAGAAATATGGGGGGAGGATAAAGTAGGGATGGTAAACAGGTACAAAATTCTAAGATAGAATGAACACAACAAAGTGACTATCATTAACAATAAATCAGGGAATACTTTAAAATAACTGGAAGAGGAGAAATGGAATGTTCCTAGCCAAAGAAATGTTAAATGCCTGAGGTGATGGATACCCCAACTATCCTGAACTACTTATCTAAAAATGGGAATCCAGTTATTCCCTTTACCAATCAACTTCACTGATAGCCAAAGTTTGTTTAGAGTATTGGTTCATAAAACCTGAAAAAGAAGACAAAATACGTGGGTCACTGGGGGAAGGAGAAACTATATTTTGGTCGGAGAGAATCAAAATGTACTAAATATACTGCTCTAGCCTGAATGTTTGTTCTCCTAAAATGTATATTGAAATTTGATCCCCAAAGTAACAGCAGGAAGCAGCTGGGGCCTTCAGGAGTAATTAGGTCCTAAGTTCTCCACCCTGATCTAGTGCCCCTGTAAGAGGCGTTGGAGGGAGCCATTCTGACAGTTCTACCAGGTAACAAGAATGAGGACCCTCCATAAAGGACCCTGTTTATAAAGAATGGGCCCTCAGCAGACACTGATTCTGCTGGTGTCTTGATTTTGGACTTCCCAGCCTCTGTAACAGTGAACAATAAATTTCTATTATTTATAAGTTAATAAGCACAAGGAATTTTGTTATAGCAGCCCAAACAAAGACATATGCCAAAGTAAAAATATAATTATTGTTATTAGGCTTATAGATGAAGTATTAATCTCCAACAAGAATGAGTGAAAAGTTCCTCAGAAAAGGTGGTCCAGTAAAAACAATGTTTTTGGTAAAAAAAGTCCTTTGAAACTTAGAAATCAAATTGTGTTTAAAAATCTATTTCTGTGTAACTCAATACTGTCAAATATATGGTCATTTATAGTACATTTTGGCATGCCAGGAGGACAAGGATAGTATCTTGTACTTACTCTGCATAATGTCCAGGGCAATGCTATGCAAATGAGGAGGCTTAAATAATATTGTTTCATGTTCACGACTTTTTTTGTTTTTTTGAGACAGAGTCTCACTTTGTTGCCCTTTGTAGAGTGCCATGGTGTCATAGCTCACAGCAACCTTAAACTCTTGGGCTCAAGCAATTCTCTTGCCCCAGCCTCCCCAGCAGCTGGGAGTACAGGCATCTGCCACGACACCTGGAGACAAAGTCTCGCTCTTGCTCAGGCTGGTCTCCAATCTGTGAGCTCAAGCAATCCACCGGCCTTGGCCTCCCAGAGTGCTAGGATTACAGGCGTGAGCCACGGTGCCCCGCCCACAGTGATTACATTTATGCAGAGATAAACTTTTCTGAAATAAATTTATTAAAAAGTTCTGCCAACATGTTATTATATATAAATCGCCATAACTGTTAAAATTATCTTCACATCACCCATAGTTTTTGTTATTCATAAAGTGGTATACCATCATTATAAATTTTTTAAACTTTTTCTTTTTTTTTTTAGAAAAAAGTGTTAACAGGTTCAGCACCGGTAGCTCAAGCAGCTCGGGCGCTAGCCACATACACCAGAGCTGGTGGGTTTGAATCCAGCCCAGGCCTGCCAAACAACAATGACAACTACAACTAAAAAAAAAAATATCCAGGCATTGTGGCAGGCGCCAGTAGTCCCAGCTACTTGGGAGGCTGAGGCAAGACAATCGCTTAAGCCCAAGAGTTTGAGGTTGCTGTGAGCTGTAACACCATGGCACTCTACCCAGGGCAATAGCTTGAGACTCTGTCTCAAAAAAAAAAAAAAAAAAAAAAAAGTGTTAACAAATACTAATATTATATGTTGATCACTTTTTATATGCCATTTTAATATTTACAATATATGTACTAGAAATCTTCACAATTCCTTGTGGGTCACAGAAACATACTGCCACTATTTATAGCCAATACATTTAGGTCTTTAGGGGAAGTAAAGTGCATACAACACAAAGCCCTCAGGAATTTCAGTTCTATCACATACTATGCAAGTGCTTACAACACAGAGGAGAAAGCAATAGCAAAAAATTTAAATGTATTACTAGACTAAGTATATAATTAAATGTATTACTAGATTAAGTATGTAATTAAGGCAATATAACTAAGCCTAATTCCTAAGGAAAAAAATCACATGGCAGTATACAGATACATGCTTGGGCTTTATACATATCTCTGTGACTTTTGGTGAAACTTTATTATTGATATATTAGGTTTACTTTGGAAACAAATACTTTATGTTCCTTATTTCATAATACCCACATTACAGATGAGAAAATTAAAATGCAAAGAATGTTAACTTGTTCTTAATTACATAACTAACAAATACTAGAGCTTATCTTTAATCAGATTAACACTGTCTTCACAGATGAGAAGATCAATATATATAATAAAATATCTGTATTAAAGAACAATACATGTTAGTTATTATGTTAATTGAAAACCTTATGATGGGTCAATTTAGAATTTAGAACAAAACAAAATTCTCCATCCAAAAATAGAAAAAAGTATTCTAAGATTTCATCTACAGGAGCTATAAAGATACCCAGTAAAGAAAATACTAATATATAGTGAATTATTAATATGATGTAGGATTTCTACATCTGAATTATTAATTTTTAAGGGGATGAGAAATAACACTTCAAAATGTTTTAAGTAAAGGTTTGCAATGTTCCTCTAGGATAACTTTAGTGAGTGATTCTTAAGCTATCTGTAATTACAGTCATTTTCATCTATTTTATTGTCTGAAAGGGAGAAGTGAATCGTCATCACTTAGACAGATGCAGTAAACCTTTCTTCTGAGTGCCACTTCTGTGTGGCAATGGATAATCCTGTAATCACGTACTGAAGTCTGAATACTACTACAACATCCCTTTCTCTATTCTAAGTTTTCACAATACAAGAGCTATCCTAAATTACTATAATGAACAAGATTACACAAGAAATACATTCTTACATTTCTAATATGCAAAACAGTAATAAATGCTTTCTCAAAAGATATGCTGTAGGTGTCTTTTTGTTCAATGACTGTTATCTTTCTCTGCAACAGAGGTAGCATTTACTAACTTATATTGGGAAGTATTTCATTTGCATAATCTTACATAGCATTATTGGAAACTGGAAAAGCAAGAGAAGGTAAAACTTATTTTAAAACAGTAAATAGGATAGCTCCATTTAGTTTTCCTAGAGTAAAATGTTGTAGGATAGTAATTTCCAAGTCATGTGTGAAGAGATCAATTTGGTGAGTCATGGAGAACTTTTAAAAACAATGAGATAGGCAGGCAGGGACTCATCCCTATGATCCCATTGCTTTGGGAGGCCCAAGTGGGAGGATCACTTGAGGTCAGGAGCTTGTGACCATCCTGTGCAATATGGTCTTTGCAAAAAATAAAATTAGCTCAACCTGTGGCCTACACCTGTAGTCCTGCCATTGCTTGTGCCCAGGAGTTCAAGGTTATAGTAAGCTATGATAATACCACTGTACTCCAACCTGGGCAACAGAGTGACGCACTGTCTTTAAACAAAACAAGAGTGACAAACAGAAAATAGAAAATAAAGAGGAAATATAATGCGAGTATCATAGCAAGTTTACTGTTTCATGAAATGTATGTGTGTGTATACAAGTACTCTGTCACAAGAGTCATTACATAAAATGCTATTTCTTAGTGAGGATCCTGGTTAAGGAAATGTGAAAGCTCCTGTTGAGTTATTTCCAGCATTAATTAAATGCATCAAACTTTCCAGGACTCCCAATGTTTGCTGACTGGTTATTAGACTTCCCAAACCATGACATGAATATGTTGTTACAATTTAATTCAGATACCCAATAATCTTATTCTGACTCAGATTTTTAAAGAAATCTTATTTCACAGCAATGACCCTCAATTTAAACTGAAATGTATTAAAACATCATGCTATCTAGGTGTTTAGTTTTATTAGAGTTTTCTTATAAGAAAAAAAAAAAGGTGAAATAATTGGAATATAGCTCCAATATTTCCAGAGGTTTGAATCTCTTGAGTACAAAGTTACTCCATTTAGTGTTCAGCGTATACCATAACAGAATCTTACCAACTTGACCAAAATATTTGTTCTACTTACACACTTTACTGAAATGTGGATGTCTAAAATCACAGCATTATAGAACATTATTGATATTCTACTAAAAGACTGAGCTTGATCTAGTAAAGCAGAAGCAACCCAAATGCCCATGAACCCATAAATGGATTAACAAACTGTGGCACATGTATACCATGGAGTACTGTTTAGCCACAAGATGGAGACTTTACCTCTTTCATGTTTACCTGGATGGAGGTGAAACACAATTTTCTTAGTAAAGTAACTCAAGAATGGAAAAAAAGTATCCAATGTAGTCAATACTAATATGAAACCAATATATAGACAACTATATGCCCACATGAAAGAAACACAAATATAGTCTAGCAAGGGGGAGGGGGGAGGAAAAGAAGGGAGGGGGAAGGCGGAGGGCAAATGGCCGGATCTCATCCAATGTGCTCAGTGTGAAGGTGCTCAGCCCCCCCCCTGAACTTTACCTTAGAAATGAAAACAATGTAACCTAAAAATGTATACACTCATATTAATCTGAAATAAAATAAATTAAAAAAGAAACCAAATGTTGTAAGGCTGAGAAGAACTTTTAATAAAATGAACCACCACTGTCAAAGTAACAAAGAGGCAAAAATACACAAGGCATTACTTCTGCACATTATTAAAATTTCAAGATTAATTTCCTACAGAAAGACTATGTCTACGTATTTACTTTTGTATCTACTCAATATCCCTAAGGGTTTTTTTTTTTTTTTTTTTTTGTAGAGAAAAGTCTCACTCTATCACCTTTGGTAGCCGTGGCGTCACACAGCTCACAGCAACCTCAAACTCCTGGGTTTAGGTGATTCTCTTGCCTCAGCCTCCCAAGTAGGTGGGACTCCAGCCACGATGCCCACTATGTTTTGTTGCAGTTTGGCTGGGGCTGGGTTTGAACCTGCCACCCTCGGTACATGGGGCTGGTGCCCTACTCACTGAGGCACAGGCACTGCTCAATATTCCTAAGTTTTACCTTGTTTGAAAGTCAATATTGTCATAATGTCTATTCTACCCAAAGCAATCTACAGATTCAATGCCATCCCCATTAGAATACCAACATCATACTCTAAAGTGGAAAAAAATAGTACTTCATGTTGTATGGAACCAGATAAAATCCATATAGCCAAGGCTATTCTTAGTAATAAAAACAAAGACAGAGGCATCATCTACCAGACTTTAGGCTATATTACAAGTCCACAGTAATCAAAACAGCATGGTACTGGAACAAAAATAGAGACACTGACATAGGGAACAGAATAGAAAACCAAGAGATGAAACCAGTCACAAGTTTCCATCTGATCTTTGATAAACCAGACAAAAGCACACACTGGGGAAAAGAATCACTATTCAACAAAAGGTGCTGGGAGAATTGGATAACTGCATGTAAAGGACTGAAATTGGACCCATACCTTCTTACCACCTACAAAAGTTGATTTAAGATGGATAAAATATTTAAATCTAAGGTATCAAACGATAAAAATCCTATAAATGTGGGGAAAACTCTTAAAGATGTCAGCCTAGGGAAAGATTTTATGAAGATGGCTTCCAAGGCAATCGAGCAACAAAAATAAACAAGGGGGACTTAATTAAGCTGAAAAGCTTCTGCACAGCTAAAGACACAACAAAGCAAAAAGGCAACCTTCAGAATGTGAAAAGATTATGAATCTGACAAAGGCTTGATAATTAGGATCTACAAAGAACTCAAGTTAATCAACAAAAAAGAACTAACAATCCCATCTATCACTGGGCAAGAGACATGAACAGAACCTTCACTAAGGAAGACAGATGAATGGCCAACAAACATATGAAGAAATCCTCATTGTCCCTGATCATTAGTAGTGAAATGCAAATCAAAACCACCGTGAGATGTGTCACCTAGCCCCAGTGAGATTAGCCTCCATCACAAAGTTCCAAAACTGAGGGGATGTGGAGGGAGGGGAACACTGTTAATGGGAATGCAAACTAATACAGCCTCTCTGGAGAGAATATGGAGAATCCTCAAAGAACTCAAATTAGATGTCCCATGGGACTCCCGCAATCCCACTAGTAGGCATCTATCCAAAAAAAAATCCTTTATCATAAGGACATTTGCACTAGACTGTTTATTGCAGCTCAATTTACAACTGCCAAGATGTGGGAAAAACCTAAATGCCCATAAAAGCAGGAATGGATTAACAAATTTTAATGCTATTCCCCCATGAAAAAAGATGGTGACCTCACATCTTCTGTATTATCCTGGATGGAGCTGAAACACATTCTTCTTAGTAAAGTATCACAAGAATGGAAAAGCAATTATCCAATGTACTCAATACTAATATGAAGCCAGTAGACCGTCTAATGCATGCTCACATAGGAGAAAAATTCAATTCAATTCATGTTGGGGGGAAGGGGAGCAAGGGATGGGGTGAGGGCAGAGAGGGTGGGATGCTCCAACTGAATGAGCATGGTGTGGGAGTGTTTGGCACAACTTCTGTGTGTGGGACAGAACTACCAGAGGGACTCTACTTACCAAAATCAAATATTTTGATCTGGTTGTTTATACCCTCACATTAACCTGAAAAATAAACCAACCAACAAATAAATAAAATGGAGGGAGAGGGGAAAAAAGAAAAAAAAAAAATACATAAAAATGTATAACATATGCACTTTTATGCAATTTCCTAGAAGTCTGCATATAAAAATTAAATCATTGAAGTATATTGCTACTGATACTTTAGCAAACGAAAAGATACTAACTTTGTTGGCTATTGGTGTTGGTTGTATCACCTAGAGACATTTTTTTCTCACTTCCTATACGTCCTCCTTAATGATTACCAATTAATTATCTAACTTATTCCTAAAGGGTACCTAGAAGATCAACATTATTCACTTGGCTAGGTCTCAATTTTTCTTATTCAGTGATCATATCATCTTTCAAATTATCCATTTGTTTTCACCAGAGGATTTATCAATAGGCAGGAAGGGTTGATATTTTTTTTGTCTGTGTGTAGAATTGTTGGCTGGCTATTTAAGTCAGTTTTGCCACTTTCCCTTTTAAAAAGTAACTATTGCTATAATGATTCTTCTTATAGATTGTATTGATAAAATTATCATAAATCTTAACTAGATAAGACTTGCAGGTCACAGGCTGCTGATTCTTTAAGATTCAGATTAAATTTCACCTTTTCCCTCATAACTGCAGCTCAACAGAAGTGAATCCAGAGGATGTTAGAGCTGAAGGGACATCATCTCCTTCATTTGCAAGGTAAATTTGAAAAATTCCAATTCTGGAGTGGCAAAAAGAAAACTATACATTGTGATGTTATAATTTACAATACAGCAAAAACAAAAGTTTCCCTTTTAGGAAAATTTGGGGGGCCATAAAAAGTGATTATGAAAAACGAGTAAGTCCCAGACATCTACTGTGTATCATAGCACCTTTAGGTAACAACACTGCATTACATACTTGAAAACTTGCTAAGAGGACATATCTGATGGTAAGTGTTCTTATCACAAAAAATAAATAAATAAATGCATGGATATATAGGACAGAAGGTGGTTCTGGAAATGACGGACAGGATTACTGCACTGATTGTGGTGGCAGCTTCACCTCTGTATGCTCATCTATAAACTATCAAGTTGTGTACATTAAATATAAAGATGACTTCCATGGCAACTGAACAACAAAAATAAACAAAGGGGACTTAATTAAACTGAAAAGCTTCTGCACTGCTAAGGGACACAACAGACCCCAATAAAGCAGTCTATGCTTTGTATGTCAATCAGACCCCAATAAAGCAGTTTAAAAAAAAAAAAAAAGATGAGGTCATGAAAAACATTATCTTTTGGAGTCATTTTCATAACAAGTTTTATTATTATTATTATTATTTTTTGAGACAGTGTCTCACTTTATCGCCCTTGGTAGAGAGCTGTGGCATCACAACTCACAGCAACTTCCGACTACTGGACGTAGGCGATTCTCTTGCCTCAGCCTCCAGAGTAGCTGGGACTACAGGTGCCTGCCACAACGCCTGGCTATTTTTTGTTGCAGTTTGGCTGGGGCCAAGTTTGAACCCGCCATCCTCAGCATATGGGGCTGGTGCTCTACCCACTGAGCCACAGGCGCCACCTAAGTTTTAATTTTTGACAATCTAAAATTTGACCTATGTGAGATGAGGGAGCGAGCACTCACATTATTTCCCTCCTCCCATCCTGACTTATTAGTTATACTGTTTGTTTTAGATTGTCAGTGATTTTTAACACTGAGATTCTATTTTATAACCACAAGTCTCAGTTCTTCAATCCTACTTTTGTATTTAAGTGAATACAGCTCTCATCATTAATCCTTTTCTCTATACCCAGACTCTTTCTTTGGATTTATGTTTGACTGACAGGATTTAATCATTAATTTTTCATGACATACATTTACAGATGTAAATATTTAGTTTTTCCTACTGATTCACCATTACCAAAACAAAACAACAACAAAAAAATAACTCATGGATATTTGGTTAAATTTTGATTACTGGAGAAAAAGGTATTTCTGGAAGAAAAAATGGTAGCAGAGCTCTGGAAGGTTCACTTACTTACGTATTCTATGGTTTCAGCTTTATAGCACCAATCTATCATGGGCCAAAA
Organism: Loris lydekkerianus; assembly: GCA_963574355.1. Lineage (NCBI taxonomy): Eukaryota > Metazoa > Chordata > Mammalia > Primates > Lorisidae > Loris > Loris lydekkerianus. The sequence goes on from CAUYPK010024576.1 coordinate 11,639, forward strand.
ATCCGTGTAGCAATTGGCAATATGCTTTTATTTTACAGTAGGTCTTTATTGCTACTTATTGTGAAGAGAAAAGTAAAAATGATCAGCTGGGCCACTTGAAAGTACTCACTTAAATAATATAGAAGTATTAATAAGTAAAAGAATAACTTATTTACTTTGGGAAATGCAAATCAACCACCTTTTCTCTATTCTTCTTCCCTAACTTAAAACACCCCATGCCTTCTAGCCTGTTGCAATCTAGGAAGGCTCCATGTTGAAAATGTTGAGGTTATTTCTGACCTTTTTTTCTCCTCTACCACTGAGTTTGATTAATTATTCTTTATATTACTTGTATCCCTTCTTTCCTTTCTGTTACAACAGACACCATGCTAATTTGGGATCTTTGCATTTCATACAGAAACTGTCTTACCACAGTATTTACTATTATTCTTCCTGTTATACATGAAATCAGAATGGTCTATTAATAAGTCATATATTGTATCATCATTTTACTATTTCTGTAACAATTCTGATTATGGTCCTTGACTACAGCATTCAAGTCCAAAGTCTTTAACTTTCTATAATTTAGCTTTAAATTTTTTGACCTTATCTCCCCTCACATTTCTATATAAATTCCTAGTTTGGCCAATTGGGTCTATCTTACATGCAAGAAACATATTCTATGTATTTCCTGTCCTTTTCCTTCTTCTGGAATTTATTATAGTCATGACTCTTTAAGGTTCATGTTAAATTTTACCTCTTCCTTGTTGCTCCAACTAGAAGTGCTCTCACAGAATGTTAGAGTTTAAGGAAGATCATTTCTTCCACATGCATAATGAGCTTTAAAAATCACCTCCTCCATCCATAAAATTAAAATGTTTGGAGAAACAGAGGTTAAAGAACAATACAAATACATTCACTTTTTTTTTTTTTTTGAATCCTATTTTTTTAAATTTTATTTTCTTTATTAAGTCATATATACATAGACCATGAATACATTTATGCCTTTGTGAGATTCAATGTGTTGATCATTTGTAAAAGTTGGTTTTTTCTTGTTTTCTATGTGTCAGGTGCTGTACTAGCGACATGGGCTTAAGAGTTTAGTGAGAAAGATTGACTACACATAAATCATCACACAGATAATCGAGCACTGATGAGTGCTACAAAGAACAGGGTGCATTGATGTCTAAAGTATACGTGGTTGAGGGAAAAGGTGAGGCATAAAGTTAGTCTAATACGAGCAGACAAGAAAGAAATTCCTTCAGTCTGGGAAGACAAGGAAGGCTTCCTTCACTGAGAGAAATCTTTTAAGTAGAGGCAAAAGAAAAGAATAAGTAGGAATTTACTCTGCAAAAAGGTAGAAGATTTCTACAGGAAGACAGGGGTACCAGAGAGAGGCACTTTGAAGGAATTAAAATAAGGTCTGAGTGCAAGGCTGGGAGAAACAAGAGCATGCTGGGCTTTGGAAGGTCATGTTGAAGATTGGTGGGTTTTATTCTAAGAACAAACAGGCCTTGCATATCACGTTCCAATATACTTCAAGTCAGGACCATGGCTACTTGGTCCTAGGATATGTAAGAAGGAGAGAAGAAATTACAAAATCACAAAAAATTGAAAAACATTTTCTGTATTCCTATGACAGTTCTTTGTTTGTGTAATGTCACCCAAAGTCAAATAAAAAAAAGAAAACATATGAATTTATAAATATAGCCATTTTAAGTTAGTCCACATGGCTTTGACTAGAGGTTGTGTATGTATATGTATGAATGTACACCTATAAACACTTAACAGAGTACTGGCCAGTTTTGTATTTTTTAAAATTGAAACATTCCAAATAATCCAATGAACAGCCAGTTCATTGTTCGGCAATACATTTGTGACATAATATTCTCTTGTCTTTTTCTATGGCATCCTTCAAAAGGAAAAATATCTTAAAAGATATTAAAATTTTTCCAAAGACTGTTTTAATTTTAATCACCATTTAGTCTTATTTTGTCTACACTAGGTAATAAATTCCAAAATGTAATTACAAATTCATGTATTTCCTCTAAAATTTCATTTATATCAAGGGTAACATTTTAGGAAGATAGGACAACAAAGTTATTACTTAAAAAAGTTAAGAAAGACAGCTAGAATTTTTTGAGGAACTTCTGTGTACCAGGTATTGGGCATCTTAAAACACATTATCTCATTTAACCATTAACAACAACTCTGAAAGGTGCATGCTATTTTCTGTTTAAAAAGATAAGGAAACTGAAGCTTAGAGAAATAAACAAGCTTCTTCCCAAACTATATATACCTTAGAACTGTGTTGTCTGATTTGGTGGCCTATGGCAACATATTGAGAACTTGAAATGTGACCACTTCGAGTTAAGATGTGCTGTGTCAAATATAGACCAGATTTCAAAGACACAGTATGAAAAAGTAGAATACCTCTGTAATTTCTGAATATTGATTACACATTGAAATAATATTCTAGACACAGTGAGTTAAATAAAATGTTACTAAAATGCATTTCACCTGTTTGTTACTTTTTTTAAATCGGCTACTATAAATTTTTAAATTACAAATATGGCTTGCATTGTATTTCTATTGAACAATGCTGACCTAGACCAAAGGCTGGATTTTTAATTTGCCAGTAAATACCAAGTTGAAAGACACTGGTAAAGAAGAAAAGAAGAGGCAACACCAGATTTTGGTTTAAATGTCCTCTCCATCAATGACACAAAGCCAGATGATTAGGTCAAGTATAAAATACTTTTAGGACCCAGAACACTTACAATTGTCTTTCTGTAAATGTCTTCAAATTAGGGCTATAGGTACAATAAGCCAAGAAGAAAAAAGAATGACACTAAAATTATCAGCAAGCATTAACATGAGCCAGACAAAATAGTAATGTGCAACTAATAATCAGCAAAAATTTGCCAAAACTCTGAAGTAAGATATTATTACATTTCTAATGCTTGAAATTATAGGGCAAATACACTCAATTTTAGAGAAAACAAACATTTTAAACCAGTTACGCTATCAGCCATATTTTCAAAATGCATACTTTAGAAAAGAGTTTATAACAAAGAAAAGCTTATTTGCATTAACTTTAAATTAGCTAATATTTGAGTCTCAACTTTGAAGAAGCTTGTTTTGGTCCCAAATGTTTTTCATGGGGGCGGGGGGAGAGAAGGCGGTAAGGCAGCTTGATTTAAAACAAAACAAAAAAAAATTTCAAAATCCCAAAAGGTTAAACTACATTCTTTATTGAGAATGGCATATTGGTGCTCTTATTATGCTAGTCTCTCTCAACTCCACTGAACTGTTATGTCTTCAAATAATTTGATAATGTGTCTTTAAAAGTTTCACACTAAATTAGAGAGTTCATTTTTTGTAAAACATTCTGGCACCATTAAATCCTTTATGAGATGAGAAAGGTCTCTTCCTTCTCCACTTGACATTATTACGGTTTAGGTATGAGCAATTTTTGCTGTCAAACACTGCAAAGGTGTTTTTTTTTTTTTTTTTTTTTTGGTTCAGTCTGCAAATGTCTCGCCAGTACGTGCACAGCTACTCTCTCCCCCGCACAAACCTACCCTCCTCTCCCCCCCCGCAACTTTCAAACTTTGTTTCCTTTGGGGTTCTGCAGAAGCGCTATTGATAAGATCCCAGAGACAAAGGGCCGTTCAGTGGGTTAACCGGATGCCAAATTTTAGTTGTGAAACAAAGCACTCAAAAGAGATTCAGGAGCAGGATGACAGTAATAATACAGCCCGAAGCTCAGAGCTATCTCCCTAGACAGCCCCCTCCCCATGACCCCGCGCCGGCAGCTCCGGCCCCGGGACGGCGACTCCGGGGTGCAGCCACGAAGCCCCCGGCACGCTTTGGGGGCCGCCCTGCGCGCGCCGCAGCCCGCTCACCGCTTCACTCGGATGATCTGGTCCCGCATGGGCTTGATGTCCTGGAAGCTCTGCTGGTTGACGAGGCTGTAGACGAGGATGAAGCCCTGGCCGTTCTTGATGTACAGGTCCCGCATGGACGCGAACTGCTCGGTGCCCGCGGTGTCCAGG
>CAUYPK010024578.1:0-59654 GCA_963574355.1 Loris lydekkerianus
GATTAGACCCCAGTGGGATCACTCTATTGTTGCTGGATCTTTCTAGGGAGTGACCCTGTGTAGTTCCTCTGTAGCTGCTCTAGTTAGGGAGTTCTGGTTGTAGAAGCAGCTCCAGTGTGCGACACACCCTGATTCAGCAACAGGGCTGGGGGTGGTGCGCACAGTTCTCTGTGCCTGGCACCCAGTGACTTTAGCACAGAGAATCCAAGGCTCTAGCAGTCTCTGGCCAGGAGAAGGGCTCTGCACAGAGGCAGGGAGGGCTCCAGAGGGCACACAGCTACCAGAGTCCCTGGTCAGATGGATGAGCTAGTGTGGAGTCTGGGAGGACACAGGCGGGGGGACGCAGGGTTGCGTGGTTCCCGCAGTTCCTGGTCAGGGAAAGCGGAGGCCTGGTGGGTGTGGGTCACCGGTTGGGAATTGCTGCACAGCTCTTATGGAGGTCTGGGCAGTGCCAAGCCTAAGAGTTTGAGGTTGCTATGAGCTGTGACGTCAGGGCACTCTACCCAAGGCAACAGCCCAAGGCTCCGGTGTGCCCAAACTGTCTCACTCTGCTCCTAAGGATTAGGGCTGTGAGGCAGTTCAGTCCCCGCCTTTAAGCTGCTCAGTCACTAGGTTACTTTGTCCCACCCATTCCTTGCTCTGGAACCCTGAGGGCGGGGCTTGCTGGAGCAGTTTTTTCACACAATGGCTTTCGCTGAGCCCAGCTCAGTGGCTCATTTGGGGTCCCAGACAATGCCCAAAGTTCTCCACACTTTTGCTCAAGCTCTCCCCCAGGCAGCTCAATTGAGCACCAAGTCCAAGAACACCAAAAAAGTTCACAGTTAAGGCCTTTCCAGTTTGCAGTCTCACTGCTGCTTGTACTCACGGTTGCCAACGTGATTAGGTCAATCAAACACACGCAGCCACTTGCCAGTTTTTCACAGTTTTTGTTCTCCTCCTGGGGTCCAGAAGTCCCTTGCTGGCTCCCTGTATCCTCAAAGGGATGATCATAGGCAGATCCCACCAGCCAGAGATGTCTGGAGTCTTGTCTCCCCAGACTCGCGGTGCCTAGTTGCAGGGAAGCTGTTACTCAGCTGCCATCTTTAATCCACCTCCTCAGTATTATTTATTATTAAATTCCAAGTAAGTTCAAGCACTCTTGAGAATTTTCTTCAGTTTTTTTTTTTCTTCAGACTTGGTTTTCTAAGTATTTTGAATTCTGAGTTCCTTCCTTTTTCCTATCTATCTATCTATCATTCATCTGTTTCTCTTTATAATAATACCTACTATAAATAATAGGTAACAAAATTGTGGGATAGGATGTATATTTTGTATACATAGAAAGGGTGCCAAACAATATATACACCTTTTAAGAAAAGAAAACCTGGATTAAATTTGTCATACTTTGGCAATTACAAGAAGTGCCCAGTGACTTGTATTCATCTTTTGTTATTGGTATACATTGAGTATTACAATTCTAATAGTTTTTTTTTTTCCTTTCTTAAAATGTCTGTACATTGTTTGGGCCGTGTGTGTGTGTGTGTGTGTGTGTGTGTGTGTGTATACCATTGCATTTTTTTATTAGTTCTTTTTTTACATAGGCAATAAGTCCAGATCTCCTATTTATTCTGATCTACAGTGGGAGATTCTCTTTGACATTCTTTTCACTTTAAATGAAACTTTTACCTCTCAGCAGGAGTTTGAGTGTAGACTATTGTGGGTCATCAATTTTTCTGTAGTTTGAGAAAATTTGGAAAGAAAAGAGGGACTGCCCAGTGGGGACTGGAATTTTGGAGGATTTAGCTGAGTGAAAATGTCCTTTGATGGACTATTTGGCTGATATCCCAGCCACAAACTGGACACACTAGAGGTGCACTTGGATCTGTCCCCAGACAGAATGGAGCCATGGGACCGAGGGGAGCGCCAACCAACTGGTCTGCCTTTAATGAGAGCCTCACAAAGTAAGCACAGCCTTGTACACCCGAGGATTTGCCCTCAACTTCCTGTGCTCCCTCAGGCCACGTCTTTGCAAATCTCAGCATTTTTTTTTTTTTTTAATTGATGTTCTTTCTCCAGCATTATGTTTAGGGAATGAAGGGAGGTAGGAAACCATAGCCACTCCATCAGGATTTTTGTTGTTACAGGCACCACTTTTTGAAGTTTATGGCATGAGGTTATACCCCAGTCCTTATTTGTTTCCTGCTAGTAAGTTGTTTCCTACTTCTTTCCCTTTTTGGAGAAAAAGAGAAAGTAAGCCTGTGCTAAATTATTGCATTTTAAATTTCTTCTTAGACTCCTTCAAGCAGCGAGCATAATGGCCGTGGGCTTAGAAGGCTTGTAGACCCAGGCGTGAAACACAGCTCCATCTCGCACTGCAATGATTCTCAACTAGGGCCAATTTTGACAATGTCCAGGGATACTGTTGTCATGACCTGGAGGTGCTACTGGGAAGAGGCCAAGGATGTCATGACATCGTATAATGTCACAGTTGGGTGCCAATCCACAGACTCACAGGACAGCTTTCTAAAACAAAGAATTATCTGGTCCAAACTGTTAAGAGTCCCAAGGTTGGGAAACCCTGCCTTATTTGCTGGGTGAATTTGGGCAACTTTTTTAACTTCCATGAGCTTTAGTGACTTTGCCTTTAAAATGAGCATGATACCTGCCCAAGACCGTTTATCAGAAGGCAGGTTTTTTAATGTTAATAATATTCATACTAATATAGTGATAATACTTTTTATTATTATCACCATTATTAGTAGTAGTATCCCTTTTTTAAGAGTAGTGTATGCATTTCCTTTACCTACTCTGACCTAAAACTATTGCAAAGTTAAGTTCACTTTATGGGAAGCCTTGTCTTCTGCTGACTTCTACTGTTTCTTCTCTTTTTGTTTGTTTGTTGTCCACATTGCATTGTTCACCCTTTTTTCTTTCTTTCTTTCTTTTTTTTTTGAAATGAATCCTTGGCTTTTTATGGGAAGAACAATACACTCTTGCCTTTTTTTAATTGCAAGTATGCATTTTACTTGCCTCCTTTTGGTAAATGCTTCATGTATTACACATGTCCTCCAAAGTCGGTGCCAAGACACTTCTCTGTCCAATTTTCAACACTGTGGCCAGAGAACTTGACCTGGGCTTTGGATCAGAAGATCCCTAGTGATGATTCTGACCTTGATTTTATGAAATGAAAGGCTCAGATGTTTTGCCTTGTTTTATTGGTAGAGAGTGGCCATTGTTCAAATATGCCCAGTATTAGTTGTCTGCTGTCCATTCAGGATCACCTTGCTGTGATCATATCTTAAGACTGGTAATGTGGGTGGTGTATGATACTTCCCCAGAAGGAGGATACCTTCTAGATACCTCATATTTGCTCTTAAGGTCCTAGGGCACTATGACAGTGACTTGGGTCTTGGGAAAGAGTTTTTATCTCGGACTCATAAAGACACCACATGGGAGGGAAATGGTGGCCGTGGTCTTAAAGTCCCTTCCTCAAAGCTTCCTTCCCAGGGAAATCTCTGGAGACACTGTAATGTATACACTGTCATGTCCATATACACATATACTGTGTCTGTAAGTCCTAGAGCATTTATGAAAGCAGCAGAACATTGTGGAAAAAGCATGGGCTTCAAAGTTAGAGGAACCTAGGTTCATATTTCACCTCTGATATTTCTGAACTGGGTGTCCCTAGGCAAGTCAATCAACATCTCTGAGCCTCAGTTTTCTCATTTGAAAAGTGGGATTAATAAAGTTCACCTAAACAACCAGCAAATGAGCCTAAAACAGCAGCTTCTGCTTTTTACGTCCCTTTCTGGTGCTCAGATTTTGGCAGCAGCCAGGGCAATTTTTGACTTTTGTAAAATATATGGTAGTTTTGAAACTCTGGAAGCTGTTATTATTCTTGGATCTATTAGTAGCTGCTAGTGACCTTTACCTCGTGTGACAGTTAGACACAAGGATCCATGAGCAGCCAAGGGGAAGCTGGCGAGAGGTGGAATGATTTGGCCAATGCTCAGGGAAACATGTGAAAGCTTGGGTTTGCTTTCATTGTTTGATTTAATGAATCTTAGAAGGCCTTGGCCTTGGGAGGCACAAATCAATAACACAATGTCAGTGCTGTCACAAGGCCACGTGTACACCTTCATTCAGGAAAAGCCTCCCAGAGAATATCTCAGCCCAGTCAAGGCAGCATTTAATTCATAGTAACAGGGGTGGGTGGTGGTGATCACTCTCAAGCAGATAAGAAAAATCATGGCGATGAAGGTGATGGTTTTCGTGATGATGATAATGATGGTGATGATGATAAATGATTCCTACCATTTATTCAGAACCTAATATATGCAAGACCCTGCACTAAGCACTTTGCAGATGTCTTCACATCACCCCATGCTGTAACAACAGACCATATATATGAATTTTGCTCTGCAGTCAGATAGATATAGTGTTGAATTTTATCCCTACCTCATACTTATTTTATGCCTTTTGGAAATAAAATTAAGCTTTCTGAGACTTAGACTCTCCAAACCTCAGTTTCCCCTTCTGTAAAAGTAAAGACAAAAATACATAACTCGAGAGGGGTGGTAATGATGACTCTCTGAGCGTTTACAGAGATAGCTGGAAGCTGCTTAATGGATGTCAATTTCCTTATCAGGGACCTTATTGAGGGGCCATAGCAGGGAAAACTTTGGGTAGGGTTCAGGAAGAGGGCATATGTCGTCTCTGCTGCACTGGGTTACAGGAATTGGGGCTGATAAGGCCAGCTGAGAGTGAAACTAAGGGGGGTGCTAACAGTGGTTGATGGCATTGGAGAAAATACAAACGTGATGAAAAGTGGCTTCTTTTCTCAGATAAAATGTAAAATTCCTACAATTGATAGGAAGCCTATTAAAAAAAAAGAAAAAATCAGCTCGGCGTGGTGGACCACCCCTGTAATCCTAGCATTCCGGGAGGACAAACCAGGTGGATGGCCTGAGTTAAGGAGTTTGAGACCAGCCCAAGCAAGAGTGAGACCCCCGTCTCTACTAAATATGGAAGGAAAAAAAAAACCTAGCCAGGTGTCATGGTGGGCACCTATAGTCCCAGACACTCAAAAGGCTGAGGCAAGAAGATCCCTTAAACCCAAAAGACTGAGGGTTCTTTGAGCTATGACATCATGTCACTCTACCCAGGGTGATGGAATAAGACTCTGTCTCAAAATAAATAAATAAATAAATAAAAACCTCATTTTCCTCAGAAAAAGTTTTCTAATCAGTCATTTCTGGATGGAAGACCCTACATTTACAGGGTGAGAGAAAAACCCCATCCTAACTCTCCTGAGGTCTTCTGGCCAACATGTGACCTCTCCTGATTAGTATGAGAATAACCCTGGAAATTTCAGTGTGACTTTCTCATACCTAGTGCTCTGATTTGGCTTGAAGGATGGAGACTTACACATGGTGAGAGCATCAGCTAAAGACTGGTGAGTTCAACTTTCTTCTCTCTCCATGAACCTAAGCCCCATTCAAAGGTTGAAGACTACTTATCATTTGGTCTCACCTGTGGGTGATAAAAGAGGAAAGGAAAAGACACAGTAGCCATCATGAAGGCAGGAGCTGGCATGCCACACCCTGCCCCTCCAGCATCCTTCAAGTGGTCACTCATCACCTTGACTGTGAGTTACTCTCTGCCATTTATCTCCACCTGTTCCGAATCACATGAGATATCCATCATAGGTGACCACATCTCTAACATATAAGCAGCTGTCAGCTAGGAGGCAGAAAAGGAAAGTCCCCCCTCCCTATGGGGGTGACAGAACCCTAACCTCATCTTCAGAGACACAACCAGGAGCCCAGAGCCCAGCTCATCCCAAGAGGACAGAATCCCTAATGAGGGTGTCATCAATAAATATGGGAGCAGATGCCATGAAATTCCAATCAATAGAATGTATAATATGAAGTCAGATATTATATAGTGAGAAATAAATAAACAGAAATTGTCAGTCAAACTCCCAGCAGCTGGGGCTGACATCAGAGGCAGTAAATGAACTAACTCCATATATCACCTTTACAGCTGGCCCCACTGCATTCAACCCTGCCAGTGGGGCTTTCCATTCTGTAACAGGACACAGAGGCTTGGTTCACTCCACAAAGATGGGGGATGAGCAGGGCCAGGGAAGCCCTGGAGCAGTGACTTACAGGTGTCAGGCCATGAGTGAGACATTTCCCTGCTCTCTGGGGCCATGTTGTATAAGGGCATGGGAGAAGGATCCGGCTTCCCATCTGGAGTGGAATTCAGGAGGTGGAAGCTCCCACTGGATTCCAATGAGGTGTATCTCCAAACTGTAGCACTTACCATGCACAGCCCAGGGATGCAAGAAGTGAGAACTTGGCTCTGTTCTGAGAGAATCCCAGGGGAGCCTCTTTATAAACTCCTCTCTTAGCCATTACCCAAAGCTGTGTAGGAAACCCTGTCCTCCTTAGCCCTCCCATTGTGTCTTACACGTTTGGTCTTAGCATGCACTCTTTTCTGGTCACTGTAGAGTCCAGAGTGTGAGGTGGGGACAGAGATGCATGGACAGCGGGGAACTCAAGCCTTTCATGTCCCCACGCCCCAGAACATGGTGCTACATCTCTCTTAAAAGTACTCCTAAACTGATGACATAAATGAATGAATATGTGAGTGAGTGAGCAAATGATTGTCCTAGAAGAGATAAATCTTCTAAATGGCATTTACCCTGTTTGCTTCAGTTTAAAAAAAATAACCTTCCACAGTTTTCGACAGGGAGTTCTATCCATGTGATAGGAAGTATAGAGTCATGGTTCAGACCACACATATTACGCCTAACTGCTGGGTCCCAATCCCGTCTCTACCTCAAGAAACCAGGTTGCCTTGAACAAATTATCTGAACCTCTGAAGCATGATTAGCACATTTATACAATGGTAATATTATTACTACCTGACCCTGTTAAGAGAGTGAACCCATGTGAAGCACTTAGCAGAGAACTCAGCAGATATTGACAGCTGACCTATATGTGGATGCTTATTACCACACCCTGTTACCTCCCTTTCCCATGATGGTCTCTTTTCATTATATCTTAGCATCTGTCAGTTACGACTACTTGAGCTTGAGTGACAAAGTGGTATGCAAAGTTCTCAAAATTCTAACCGGAAAAGGGCAGTGACCAGGACACACATAGAGACTTGACCAATTTAATCCAAGGGCTGTGCTTTCTCTTGAGTCATTGCTACCAGCAATGATGTGTAGTCTGAAATGGCCGTTTCCAGTAAACTCCCCCAGGCTACAACATCCTGCTTTCCTTAGTAAGATAAAGATTCCCATCAAACTTCCCAAAGAAGCTGCCTCTCCCTACTTAACTGCTTTAAAGTCATTTCCTAGCTCTTGAAACTCATCAGCAAATGGCAAGCAGGGCAGTAATTAGACCCTCTGCTGAGCCCTGCACTAGCAATTTGAATAATTCAGAACATTGGTGATGGAGGACAAGAGAGGCTAAAGTAGAACATGTCCCTGGTTAGTAGCTAAGTAACCTTGAGCATCCCAACATGAGCAAAGAACAGGGCATGGTCCAGGGCAAGGCACCCCGCCATGCCTTGAAATACTATGGGAACTTGTCCTGAGGGGATCAAGTAGTATTTCTGGGATATCACCCCGTATTTGTCTAAGATCCATACCAAGATCACCCTCATCTTGGTCATCAACTTTCAGATGGATTTGCATCTCTGCCTTGTGTCAACTGAGCGCCTTTCTGGCACTTCTGCTCTCAATGCTGTGACAGACAACAGCAGCTTCGGTCTCAGCAATGGCCAGTTGCTACTTCTACGATAGCTGTTACACCATTGCTTCTTTGTGCCACCACTGGGCTACTGATATTTTAGGACCATGTGATCTTTATGAGATGATTTGTTGAGTCAGGCCCTCCAGAATTAGAAGATGCTTTCACTTGGGAGCTTGTCCTAGGTTTGGTTTACCTGAGAATCCTGGCTTCAAGCATGTAGTTGAATGAGATTATCAATCAAGAAACTTCCAGACGTAGAAGTCCATGACCTTATCTAATCATTGAATTGTCATTCCAAAATAAATGCCATATAATCAAACATGAAGGCATGAGGATGCTGCACGGCCTCATTGGCCTTTGTGTGCAGTGGGAAGGAGGCCCTGCAGAAGAACCAGGTTGAGGGTGCAGATATGTAGGGTGGGACTAGAAGTCTCTTGCTGAACTTGGGACACGTGCCATCCCTGGAGCATGCTATAAAAAAGTCAAGCCTCTAGGCCTAGACGTCAGAGGGAAGTCAGAATTCCACATTGAGAAGCATTTATTTTTTGCTTTTGGGTGGCCCAATTCTGCTATAGAGGCTGCCCTCAGAAACCACTGATGCAAAGACAGCCACATGCAGAGAAGAAGAGAGATTGCTCTCATAATTTCCATGCTATTGGGGTGTTCAGAATTTTGGGTCTTCAGTGTTTCCATAAGTGAATTGAAGAGGTGGCATAATGGTGGCACTTTGAAAGCCGGACAAATAATTCGGGCCTTGGAAAATGAGAAACGCAGTGCCACTTAGCAAATGTCCCTTAAACACATGCTGTGTTCATACTACTATGAAGAGAACATTAGCTTTCACCCGGATAAACTTAGTGCAAGTTCTACTTACGCAGTGAAAGGACTTTATTCTGAAGATGTATGTCCCCTATTCCCTGGGACCTACTTATCACCTATAATTTATGTGATCATGTGACAAAGGTCAGGTGAAAAATATGATGAGACAATGGAAAAACAAAGGCTCCTATCCCTTAGGTATGCCAACATCCTTCACAGGGACACACCTTTGAAAAGGATGTGTCGATTTCTTTTCACTCAGATACAAAGTTTTCACTGCATTTTAATTATATGCATATTTTTAAAGTGATATGAACAGATTTTGTAGGGATGGAGAGATTTCTAACATATGGAGATTAAGAAGGTATTTCTTTTTTTTTTCTCGAGACACAGTCTCACTCTGTTGCCCAGCCTAGAGTGCTGGTTGTGGCATCATAGCTCACAACGACCTCAAACTCTTGGACTTGAGCAATCCTCTTGCCTCAGCCTCCCAAGTAACTGGGACTACAGGCATGCACCATTATGCCCGACTAGTTTTTCTATTTTTAGTAGAGAGGGGATCTCACTCTTGCTCAGGCTGGTCTCAAGCCACTGAACTCAAGCAATCCACCCGCGTAAGCCTCCCAGAGTATTAGGATTACAGGCATGAGCCACTGCACCTGGCCAAAGAAGGTATTTCTATTGCTGCCTAAAACTCAACTGTGGTGTCCAAACTTGACCTTCAGTCATGGGCCTTGAAGCAAGATATGACCAAACAAAATCAAGGGCTTACCACATGGTGCAGTCCATCAGCTGGTCTAGAAAGGGCTGAAGCTTGACTTTGGGCTCTTACATTTCCTGAATTTGATTCCTCTTTTAATACTCTGTGATACCATGTCTAAAATCTTAACCCAGTACTTCTCAAATGAGGTGATTTTGTTCCCCAGGGAGCAGTTGGCAATGTTTGGGAACATTTCTGGTTTCTACACATTGGAGGGAGAAGAACAGAGAAGGACTGCTGATGTGTTTAATAAAAATGCTGATAAATATCATGCAATGCACAGAAAGAAAACCCTGCAAAGAAGAATTATCTTGTCAGAATTTCATACTTTCAATAGTGTCAAGATGGAAAACCCCTGCCTAAAACTTTTCTGTATCCCTGCTGAACTCTCACAAGTAGAATTATGTCCTACAGCCTGTGCCCCTGTCTCTCCTCCACACACTTCTTCCCATATTATTCTCATACTTAAAGAAAACAGAATTCAATAACATAAACATATGTAGTGAAAAAGGGGGGGGGGAATAACAGGAAGGGAAGGAACATTGGAATGTAAAGAGAGAAGAGAGTAGGAAGTAGTTTTACAGTAATTATCCTGTAATCATAAAATCCTTGGGGCAAACAGATATCCAAGAGAATATAATTGCTCTCACCTTGAGAACTTACTGCAATGATTTTCACTGGGAAGCTGAGTAACAACACATATGGAATGACAGGACATGATCATGGCGTTCCATCCTTCCCTTGGCCCTGGCCTCAAATCATACATGCATGTCTTTTCTTAAAACACTCATTTTAATCCATTATTCAACTCTCGGGCTATCTTAAAAATTATAAGAGCTACTTTTATCCTCAGCAAAGCATGCTTCAAGCTCTGAACATATACTGGATCTCACCATCTTTGCACGCGTGAGGACTTTCCCAAACTGCCAAACTGCCTTTAAATTCAACACACTTCCCTACCGCATAATGAGTCCAAATAAAACAAGGGCATTGTTGTTTTATACTTTATTTGAGAAGAGACCCTACATAAACTATGTCAAGAGGATACAGGTCTACACACAATTTCATCAATCAATAAATGGAGTCGTTAACATAACACTGAAGATATGATACTATGAGAAAGACAGACATATGACCAAGGAGTATTTACAGCTCTCACATATGGTATATTTATATTGAAGATGGATATATACATATATACATGTACATGTGCATATACATACATACGACCATACATACACACACATATATACATATATATGTATAAAACGTCTTTAAACAGAAACCAAGAGAAGAGTTTGCCTTCCTGTAGTAATTAACCATTTGAAAGTGAAGAATGGCGGGTTTTCATTAGTATCATGGTGCTAAATCTCTGCCCTCACGTTTAACATCAACACCCATCAACTTCAATGAAGACGTGTTTGTCTTAGGATGGATGCATGTGGGTAAAGAGGGGGGTGACGGGTATGGGCCCACGTGTGAACAACATGCACAGTGGGAGAAATGACCTTTGGTGATACCATTAAATCATCCTTTTGTATTAAACATAAATTATTAATACAGTTTAAAAAAATAATTTTCTGTTTTCTTTTGAGGTTGGGGAGGAAGGAAGGGTGGGCTGAGGAGTAGAGGAAGGGTGGGCACTGGCCTTTTCAACACATCATTAGTATCAACTGAGGACACAGTCCCCCTAACCAAGGGCCAGCTTACCAAGTTGGGTTTTTGTTTGTTTGTTTTGGCATAAAGGACACCTTCACATAAAGTTTTACTTAAACCACGAACTTCGTCTCTAAAGACAAATGCAGCCGACATTTTAACTGGATTGATTCTCCAACATTTGCTAAGATGCAAATAAAATTAGCAGAACCAGTGAACTCATTTGTCCTAAGGGAAAAGAATGAAAGAAACAAGTGTCTCAAAGAAAAGGTACCGTTAGTAAAATCCAGTTTACTAGAACCTCGGTCACTCATTTTAAGTTAACAACTTTGGGATCCAAATGCTGGGGAGTTAAGGAAGAGCAGCCCTTCCGGCGGCCTGGGGAAGAATCAAACAAACATCACAGAGAAATAGTTCTAAGTCATAAAAGAGAATTGGGAAATGACCAATTGAGATTAAAATAAAGGACATCCAGTGGAACACACCTGAGCGCTGCTGTTGTCAAGGATCTCCACCGATGAATAACAGCTTGCCAATACTGTACGCTTTGTTAAACTCTCCCCAAGCCGAGCCACACTGCTTCTTTTCTCCCCAAAACTTTTTAAATTAGCTTAGCCTTGGAACAGATGCACTCACATCTCCCGCGTGTCCTACATGCCGTACCCACAATTGTTCAGCAGTTCCCATAATCCAACCAGCCCTTTAGATTGCCATTATAGTTACACAAACATTAGAAAACACACACAAACACATGGTATTAGACAAGATATAATCGCTTTACATATACTTAGTACAGAAGCCTAGGGAAGGGGGATGGAAAACAGTTACAACAGCACCTAAACTTCATTGGCGAAATTCCTCCAGGAAACATAATATCCTAACAGTGCCCTGAAGTAGGTACCAGCTGATTTTCCAGATATTGAAAGTTTGCTGCACAACATCAGCCTGAAGACAAAGGGACATGTAATGTCCAGTAGGAAACAAATTAGTGTATCTCATTTACACGGCAATAAATCTTTCATTTCCCTTGAAATAAGATATGTAAAGTAGCACTTAGTTTAATACAACTTTTGTTCTGCTTTAGACCTAGCTGTAAAAAGCCATTCATGCAAAAAAATTACTCCAGTGTAAGCTGGATGTTTAAAGGACACTTCTCCTGAAAACAAGTCCCTTTCACTTGGGAAGGGAAAAAAAATCCCACTTAGGACAGCCAGTGTTGGCTGAGTGTGGAAAATACAAGACTTTGGTGTCTGTAGGGCATTTGCCTTAAGAACCCAGAAATTGCGCTGAGCTCACCTCTAAAGAGGCTGAGGGCTAGAAGTACCCTTAACATTTTTAGGAATTTTCCCAGAAAAGTACTGAGAACCTTTGTAGGATTGGATTCTCTGACCTATTCCGTCCTGAGGCTGCTACTGGCATCACCTCTACTTCTAAAGATGCCTGCTCTGCACCTCCAGCTTCAGAACATCTTCTTCCCAGCCAGTGGATCATTTGTTCCAATCAAATTGGAATTTCTTCCTCTCTGTTTTAAGAAAAGAGAATGAGTTGTATTAAGTTCTCCTGGAGCTATCAGTCTGACCTTGTCTGTGCACATCCTTTCTACACTGGGATTGCTCCATTCCTTGTTTCAAATATAAGACAAAGCTGTTCTATTCTAAAAGACTCTCATAGAGGACTTTTGGCCCTGCTCATGTCCAGTCTTCAAATAATCTAGAACAACTCATAGCATGACCTTTTTTTTCACTAGGTAAGTGTGAGCACCAGAATGAGATTCACTCAAGAAAACCAGGAGTGGAGAGAAGGGAAAAAAGAGAACTTCCTCTCAGAACCATTTTCAAGGTTCAATTCACAGTTCCATTGAACTTGCTGCTCTGAGATCTGCCTCTGGCCTGCTTCTTCCACTTCATTTATCCCTAAAAAGAAGAATCCCTTCTGTTTTCACACCACTAAATGTTATCGATGGCATCCTGAGCAATAGTGGATGGGATGAAAAGTGAGGAAGAAGGGCAGGTACAGAGGGATTTCAGAGCCTTGCATGTTCCAGAAACAGTGAAAGTGGAGTTTATCTAACATCTGTGAAATGTAAGACAGTATATGGGATCTGCAGGACTGTCTTGCCTCCCCAGCACAGGACTCATCCTGACATGACCAGGGAGGATGCCGCCATCAGTGCCAAGAGGACGCTGCTTCTCAGATGGCATCTGTGTAGTACTGTGCTGTATAAAAACCAGCCAATCACCGAGCACAGTGACAGCATGTCTTTCTGCTCCCCTCATTTTCTTAGTGCACCCCTTCAGCCTGGTCTGAAGAAGACCCCAAGGAACTATTTGCATTCTTATTGCGATTGTTTAAGGCAAACTCAGCTGCTGAATGACACTCGGGATTGAAGGGTGGATTTCGAAATTCAAAGCAGTGTTTCTCTGAGTCTCCAAAATGCCTAAAAACAGCATCAGTGGGCCGTTTTCTGTCTTCAGAGTTCACAGTTTCTCCTACACCCCTGTGAAATAGTTCCTTCAGATGCACACCAAGTCAACGATAGACTTGTGCATCATGAGAAGCATTCAGAAATTTTAAAAAGGAAGTGATTGTGAACAATTAGTCCCCCGTTTGGAGGTTTATAAGTCAATGGTACCAAAGACTTTTTGTAGGAGGTGCCTGCAAAAGTGTTCTAAAGTGCCTGTTCTAAAGCGCACCCTCCACTGATGTATAAGTGTCTTTCTTTTCGCTTTTCTGAGCCAGGAGACCTGAGAGTGTTAGTCTAAGCCCCACTATTTGTTAGCAGGTCAAGCACATGACAGAGACAGCTAAGACAAGCATGGCAATAAACAAAATATGTGAGCATCTTAACTTAAGAACAAGGTCTTCCGAATGGAGTCCTCAGTGGATAGGAAGTAGAGGAAAAATCTCCCCTCCTAGTCTGGAAGCTCACACAGGACAGCATGCTTTGGTTCAGTTGAGGGGGGTGTTTGCTGTCCCTGGTGCTGAAAACAGATACCCAGGACTCACCGCCAAATTTACGCTTTGGGATGGGAGAAGTGAGAAACCTTGCCTATTGAACTGAAAACTCTTTTAGCAGAGACTGACTAAAGGTACCAGGCCTCAGAACATGTTCCAAAAGTTTTATTTTGTGTGTGCTATTACAAACAAAAATAACACTGGAGCAACCCTAGTTTTTTTCCTGTGAAACAGAGTTAATACACTGCTAAAATACAGATGGGGTAGCTCACCCAAAATTTCCTCATGTGAATCATGGGGCTCAGAACCCTTTTAAAAAGTCTATTAAGGCTTGGCACCTGTAGCTCAAGTGGCTAAGGTGCCAGCCACATACGCCTGAGTTGGCGGGTTCGAATCCAGCCCAGGCCTGCCAAACAACACTGATGGCTGCAACCAAAAAATAGCTGGGTGTTGTGGCAGGTGCCTATAGTCCCAGTTACTTGGGAGGCAGAGGCAGGAGAATCGCTTGAGCCCAGGAGTTGGAGGTTGCTATGAGCTGTGATGCTACAGCACTCTATCCAAGGTGACAGCTTGAGGCTCTGTCTCAAAAAAAAAAAAAAAAAAAAAGGAATTTCTAAAAAGTCTATTCAGCAGATGCAGCATTGGGCCCATAGCACTGCCTGCTGATTTCTTTGTCTTGACACCAATTGCTAGTGGAGGATTGATTTGGTTTGCCATGATTAAATGTTTCTCAAGGAAATATTTGGGTCAAATTTTACTATGCACTGTAACATGGGTCTCTGAATTCCTCTCCATCCTTAATTTTATTGTCACATTCTTAGAAACTGAACAGAGCTCCTACCATACTAAAGAAAAAGTATGAACTCACAAACAAGTACTTTCTACCTGCTGCCCCAGCAGCAAACCCCCCTCATACACACCCCAACTCACAAAAAGTAAAACTTATTTGACAAAGAACATGAATCTTTCTCTAACAGTAGCCAAATCTTTGCCAGAGAAAACAGCAATGCTATTTTCTCCCACATTCAAAGTGAGAATTTTCATGTTCCAACTTACTTTCTTTTCATTTTAATTTGACAATTCCCTTGAGCTAACCCACCATGGCCCACGCACATAATCGAGAAGGGTCCTTGACGCTGAAGGGTAAGAGAAAAATAAGATGGATCATTTTTAGTTGCCTCCAGCTCCTTTGTGCTCAGAGGAGCTTTTGCTTTTGGACTTGAACTATAATCAATCTTTTCTAGCCTAGTAAAGACAATATCCCAGTGGCCCCTAAAAGAGACTAGACTCTCAAATAAGGGAAAGAAGGCAAAGACTGAAATAGTTCTTATTGTTACTGTTAACAAATTGGAGCAAACTTTCTTAACATGACAACTTATTCCTCAAATGATTTCTCCAGTCTTACCCCTGGGAAGTTACCCAGTGAAATGACTTGTTCAAGGCAAGTCTTCACAGCACTGTGAAGGAGACCATCTCCTAATCATAACCCAATTTGGATTCTCATTTCAAAGAAAGCTAGGATGCTTCTGTCTACTGGAACAACTACAGTGAAAAGTCACCTGCAACAAAGGCATTGCTTTTCTATGCAAGAAAAATAAAAATTGACTCCAAGGTTAAAAAGAAAAAAGACGCTGAGATAATCTGAACTTGAACAATGAATTTCTTAGGATTTTAGGTACTAAGCTTATTCTGCTTTCTTTCTGGAGTGGTCAAGATCCCTTTAAAAAATATGCAGAGCATTTTGTCAGATATATTGCACCTGGTTTTTGTACAGAGATTTAAATAAAATAATGTTTGTGAAAAAAGTTAACGTGCCAACCATTCACCATTGCAAGGTTCTTATAATAGTAGCTGGCATCATAGACATCTGGGAGTTTTTTAAGGGCTGTACATGACATTACTGCCTTAATCTGGTCTCAGGATTTATTGCCAGGGGTTTTATTTGCATTCAGACACATTTTTCAGTGGGAACTCCACTCATACCTATTTGTTGGTATTTAGTCCTTTTAGAAGTATGACCTAGCATTTGGCCTTCACTTGTCTAAACTTTATTTCCCCATGTACAAATACTGACCTAGAATGAATGTAATATTGCTTTTAAATCAGTATTACTTCCGGTGTTTCCCACAAAATTAGGTTCTCACCCAATCTAGAGAGAAAGCTTCATGCAATCTTATTTTGCAAAGACTTACGTTGAAATCAACAGAAATTCATGAAAGCAACAATGGGTGGTAAGGAGTTAAATGCAGCAGGAGATACTATTTCGCTACAAAACGTTCAGCCTAAAAACAAAAGCTACCCCAACAGTCCCTTTCCAATGACAGAGCTAAACAGATAAAAACGTTCCCCTTTCTGCTTATATTTTTAAGGTGTTCTCCATCATTAGACACTCGATGGTAACTCAGAAAGAAAAATTCCAATAACAAAATCTCTAGAAACTAGGCACCAGGGGAATTTAAGGAAAGTTCACCTCAAAAGACGGCATATCTCAAAAGCAGCTCTCAGCCCGGCACCCAGCGAGGCTGAGTGCAACATTCACTGCCCAGCACATGGCTTCTGTCTATCCACTGGACCCTGCCCAGCTCACAGAGCACTTCAACAGCCATGAATGTCCTTTGGTGCTCAAATAACCTTCTATGGTTGGCAGGGGGTGATAGCAGTTCTCTTTTGTAGGTTAGAAACTGAGGCACAGAGGAAACAATGCTCTTTTTTCAAGGTCACGCAACAGAAAATAGAAACTCCCAAGTCCTCCACCTCTTACTGCCATTATCTTCCCGTGACCTCCCTTTCAGTCTGTCCTGACATTTTATCATAGACAGCATTTAAAGTAGACTCTAATCCAGTCTCAAAGAAATAAACATGAAAATATTTAGAAATCTCATTGAAAATATTAGAAGGAACAAAGAAAAGGGAGTATGAAACTATCCTCAGGGTTGCCCCAAAAAAGTTTTTGTTTTTTTTTTTTAAAGCAAGGGGTTGAGTTAGACATAATTAATTTGTTTTTAGTAGTAAATGTGGATATTTGTGTTTTTCAGAGGCATTTAAGGGACAGCATTGAAGTATCTCTTGATACACAGTGATCTGGGGAATCGCCAGAGGCCTCCCAGCACCTCTGGTGTTTTCTTCTACCTCTTTGTGTTTAGAAGGGGAGCGTTTTATCAGGCTCAGTTCTGTTCTTAGTGTAGAAACTTTTCTGGTGCCATCACAGTAAAGATTCTCTTTGATTGGAAAAGACCCTTCCTCCCCACCCCCACCCCCCCACTCAAGATTTGGATGCTGCTGCAAATCTGTGTGTCAATCTTACAGCCACTTCACCAAATAAATCTACACTCTGCTGACCTGTGGAGCTCCTCCTCCACCGAGACACAGCACACCCACTCTCACAGGGGTCTAGGGAAAAGGAAAACCATGTCTGACCATTCATCAGTATGTTTAACAGCCAGAAGACAACAGAGAAATCTAGAGGCAAACGTGTTTGTTAGGAAGGCTCACCTTTCCTAACCAAGTCAAAGGATGGTTGGACTTCAAAAAGACAGATGGAGGCATTATAATAGGCTTGTTGTCCCAGAGTCTCTTGTGCAAAAGCAACTGATGAGGTGCTAATTAGGAGCTAATCACTTGGTCCATGGAGCTGGAAAGAGACTGATGGATGGCTGGGAGAACACACTTGTTTTCTTCCCTGAAACCTAAGCTAAACCCTGAGCTCAGTGGATGCACCGGCTAGGAAAGAGGAAGATGAGCCACCAAGGTTTTCCTGAATTTGCAGAAAGAGAAAGCCCAGTCTTTAAAGGTGGTGCAGGGAGCAGTGAGGGACCACAAGCCTTCAGAATCTGGAGAGCACCCAAAGGAGAGCCACAGGAGATAAACTGAAAATATGAGAGACGCGGCGCTGACTCGTCAGAGCGGGGATGTTTGCAAACTTGCTCTGGGTGGGACCTTGGGATGACAGAGTACTTCAGTGATAGGAGATTTGAGCGATGGATAAAGGGACACAGGCTTGCACGGAGCTCCCAGTCGCCCACTTTAATTAAGCAAAGGACACACTCATGTTGGCCTCACTAATCAAGGTCACTGGCTCGCACCCTCTGGCTGCATTAACACCCAGTCTAGCCTGCTTGCAGAATAGCCCAGCACTCTTCCCACACCCCACGCTAACCCTTCGCTTTACATTCCAATTTCATTTGAATGTTTGAAATTCAGCTATTTCTTTCAGCCCAAAGATAAGTTCAATAATTTGCTTGAACTACTTCACATTTATATTTGTACTTCCCATTCATTACTCAGGCACAAATTCAGTGCCTCTCTTTTTCCCCAGAAAATGAATTAAATGAAATCTGAATCAGGGCTCAGTGTGATTTTTATTGAGTCCTGCCTTTACATATGAAGGTTTTGAGAAACTTGGGATTTAGTCTCCTTTCAAAGAGCCCTGATTTCTAAAGTGATCCAAAGTGCAGGATGTCAAAGGCTATGTGTGGATAATAAAAGGTGAGCTACAGATAAGTTTAAGAAACCACACACACGATACACACTCATTTGCACATGGAGATGAGTGGAAGCCACACACACGGAGCATATCAGTTTGTATAGCAGTGGGATTGTGAGGCTTTGGGGTGTGTGGGTGAGCATGTCTGTTTATGTGAATAAGTATAACATAAATAATAAGGGGAATGAATGTAGTTTTCACCATATGAACATCTAAAACAAAACACAACACTGATAATTGCTTTTAAATAAAGTCATCAAGATTGCCTCTGTGTGACTATTACATTTCTCAGTCCAGAATTCTACTTTCCCAGTGCATAAAGTGGCCTTGGTTGGAAATTTTCAATGTTCCTAAAGAAATGTAAAAGAATATGCAAGAAAATTCTTCTTACTCATATTAAAGAGGCAAGTAAGAAAAACAATTTCAAAGAGATTCAGAATCAATAAAATACCAAAAAAAAAAAAAAAAAGTGGTTCTGCAGACTTCAGGGTGAAATATTCTAAAATCCTGAGGTAATTTTCCAAAAATGCCTGTAACCATTTGAACAACTTTTCAGAGGTTAAAGGTGGCTGGATCTAAGTTGAAGACCTTGTCTCCAATCTGTTGATGAAATTAATGGTCCTAGTTAGCAGAGAAGTCGTGATTTCAGCTTGGAGTTTTTATCTGGCTGCTACATAATAAGATGGCATCGTGCAGCGAGTTAGAGGAAATCTGGCCCATTCTGAAGCCCACTGCCCCTTAAGAAAAGAGTTGGCAAAGTAGTACCCAAAGGACAGCTGCCTCTTCTGTCCCAGCCAAGAGAAAAAGAGGGACCATAGGAAAGAACTTCACAGAAGACAAACCCCTTGTCCATCAGAATCCATCCATCTCAACTAGCTGCAGTCATGACCTTGTAGCCCTGGAGGATTGGAGAATCCAAAGCAGGGCTCAATGACTCAGGGCACATTGATTCTTTATGAACCATTTCACTTTGTGCAGCATTGAGATATGCTGCAAAACTGTTTGTCATCAGCACAGTGGCTTTCATGCCTTGATTTGCAGTTCCCTCAGGGGAAAACTAATATGATGACAACCAGTGTCATTCTAACTAGCAAAAGGCCTGGCTCAGCACTATGATGAGACAGAA
The DNA here is from genome assembly GCA_963574355.1 of Loris lydekkerianus. Taxonomy (NCBI): domain Eukaryota; kingdom Metazoa; phylum Chordata; class Mammalia; order Primates; family Lorisidae; genus Loris; species Loris lydekkerianus. Next base: position 19,548 of record CAUYPK010024578.1, read on the forward strand.
GCCAAAACTCCCCCTGCCAGGGTCAGATCCCAGCCCTGGCTTCTCTGCTCCCAGAGGCTGAAAGTTCACAGACCAAGAGAGCAGTGGGTGGGGAAGGGACAGGGGCCTGCTGAGGGTGGCCACCAAGGATTCCAGAAGGGATTTGCGGAGACACACCACATGCATCTCAATGAGCTCTGCAGTAAAATTCGCTGCACAGAGGTTAATCTAGATGTCAACATTGTCTGACAGCACTGAAATTACTCCAGGGCAGGGCTCCTTCAGAAGTCTTAATATAACAGTCAATTCCATCCTGCCTGCAGGAAATGAAAGTTTTCTACTTTGTGTGCCGAATCACTCAGTGCCAATTTTCTCACTGTTTGAAGTCCAAGCGGTTTGTGGTCCGCGGATTCACCTTGTATTAAGACTTCCATGGAGTTTGAGAAGCTGGATTGTCAGTCCCATGGAAGCAAGAGGATGGTAGTTAAAAGAAAAAGAAAGATGAAAATACAACTTCTTTAGTGTGATTTACTTCCTTACTATGGACAGCAGAAATCAAGTCACCTGCACTAGGAGATATAGTCAAGGCCAGTGGGAGGCAGAGGCAGGTCCACTGCCTGAGCTCAGGAATTCAGAGGCCAGCCTGAGCAACAGCTAGACCCATCTCTAAAAACTAGCCGGGTGTTATGGCAAGCACCTATAGTTCCAGCTACTTGGGAGGCTGAGGCAGGAGGATCAGTTGAGCCCAAGAGTTTGAGATTGCTGTAAGCTATGAGGCCACAGCACTCTACCAAGGGTGACAACGAGAGCCTCTTGTTGCAAAAAAAAAAAAAAAAAAAGTTAAAGAAAGCTGAAAGTGATTATACCTAGGAAGGGTACTCAGGGCTGAATAAAAAATAATAATAAAGACTAAAAAAAAAAAAAGAAAGAAAAGAAATCAAGTCACCTGGACCAGGCGTATGTATTCGCTCCACGGCTAGTCTGAGAGGCCTCAAGTAAATGTTAGCTGGGAGATAATGAAGACAGCACATGGGCAGAGCTCCAGCAAGGAAGAAAAGAGTATGTCCTATCATATAACATATTATAAAACAGTTTTTGAAATACATTTATACATATAATGTATATATAAATATATATAAATACATTTATATGTCATGTATATATATAAATGTCTTTACATATATTTATATATATATAAATGTATTTATATGTATATATACATTTATATATATAACATATATATAATTCTAATATACTCTTCTTAAATAAAAGGATAATCACCAGTCTTAGATTTGAGTAGTTTACCTTTTTCATTGAGTTTTGGGATTGTTGTAGCCAAATGAATGTCTGAGTATACAGTGAATCTGTTCAATCTACTTTTGGCCAAATCCCTAATCAACAGAAAAGAGAAGATACCAACCTCTCTCATAAGATATGAAACTACAAAGCAAGAGCTGAGTACCTAGGCATTGCTCAGAAGTAGATGTTCAATAGGCCTTTCTTCATCTAAGTTATCTTGATACATCCTCAATCAGAAACTTCTAGCTTTGTTAGCCAGAAGTACCTCTGGCAATCTTTGGGCCATGGTGCTACACAAAAAGCGATATTTTCCTGGGAAATTAGGAAATATTAATAGAATTTTCTGTGTTGCCTCTGTATGATAAAAGAAAGATGGCCTAGCTCACTGGTTTAAGAGAACATCTCATTCTGCGAATATCAGACCAGGCTTTGTTTTAAATTTGGGACTTGGTAGTTAACTAAAGAGAAAGAGAAATAGGAGTTTTATTGCTCTGAGTAATGATCCCAAGTGCTTTGAAGGGGCTCTCAATCTCCACAGATGTCATAGAAAAGCATTTATTTTGGTACACCAAGACTTGGGCCAAAGACATTTCTTGTTGCAAAGTGTAGAATTTATACAGGCAGTTAAAGAATCTACGCAGGAGGAGAATGTGCCAGGCAGAGACACTGGCAGAATCCAGGTCCTTAAGGTAAAGTAGACCATGCCAAGAGCAGAAGGCCTAACACCCAAAACATTCGCCACATCCCCTGTGGTCAGCAGAGCCTTTGAGAAAGAGCTATCGATTATCAATATCTCACATTCTTTCTGTTCCATCTCTCTTCGGCAGTGGTTTCCTTTGTGTGCTGATGACTTTAATGTCAACCCTCAAATGAGACATAGTAGAAATGGTTCCTATGGGGTGATCCATCAAACAACCAGGAAAAACAATTTTTAAGATGATCAGAATGTTTTTGTTAGCACAATTTAATTCAGAGAGCATCAAACGATCCAACTTTTCAAGAGGACAGATTTCCCAAATGTCTCTGAAGCCAGTCCATTTCTGGATTTTTTAACCTCAAGAAAAGTGAGCTTCAAAGAGAAACCCAAATGGGAATCAATTTTCTGAGTTCAAACAGGCCTTCTTGGAAGCCATTCCAATTAAATATATAGAGATAAACACACAATGTGCATCTGCCTATACTGTCCTTAGGAAGACACTCCCAGTAACGTCAAGCAACAGCAAAATATTTTCTGATGCCTATAATGATGTCAAAACTTGTAATTTTCCTTTAAAATCAATGAATTATCAGCTGTACCAATTTATTTGGTATACAAGTAGAAAGTAGAACTCTAGGAACCAAAAGCAGAGTGACCACAGTGCCCAGATGCTGCCATTTTTTGCTTCAAAGCAAAGGCCCTTGGGTCTTCTAGCAGGTCAGCTCCCTACCAAAGAGGACAGCAAGTATCTCAAGGGCATTTCAGGGCAGATCTCTGGAATGCTGATATGGGCACTCATTCAACAAACACCTATAGAGAGTTTTCTGCCCCAGACCTTGAGTACATTACTGAGACAACCTCTAGTCTCAAGACTATTACAATAGCTGTACTTCAGAGTCCAGAGAATGTTGTTGCTAATTGTTTAGTTTGGGAAAGGGGAACAAGGAAGCCATTAGTCATTCCTGAATGGAAAAGGAGTCCACTGCTTAAGACACCACCCTCTTTCTTTCCAAGCTCCCAGGCCCCTTACGCTGAGCACTTAAAGATAAAAATCTTTTGCTTTTTAATCCAGAGTTCAGATCACCAGTAGCCTGCATGAGAGGTAGGCAGGCCTGCTGTCTCCATGGATCTTGGAATAGTTTCTGTCAAGTTCAGGCATGTCGGTGCTGGTTGAGGACAGCTGTGAAAGATGGCCAAGGGGTCAGGCGGTAGCCTCCCTTGACAAGTACAAATGTGGAGTCTCTGCCTTCTCTGCCTGCCTCCCCTACCAAGACCCTTCAAAGCTAGCAGACCTTCTTTATTGCCTTCTCTTACCAACTTCTTGCCATTGGTAACTTCTTCTCTACCCTTCTTACCTTTCATTTGTTTCTCTTATTTTTATCAAGCAAGCTTTAAACAGAACAGATGGGATGTGAAATGCAGCTTTTTTGGTCAACTGATTGGAATTCTAAAAATATCTATTGCAACCATTGTCTCACACGAGGAATCTAATAATCTGAGAGATGAGCTGATTTAGATAAGGTCATTTAGGTAACACAGAACAAAATTAGAAATATTGATGGTCTTTCTACACTCCTAACTAACTTCTGATGTACCCTGCACTCTCATGGCAGGGCTGATTGGCTTTTACTGGCTGACAGCTCTCCTGGTGGGTTGGTTTCCATAGTATTTAGCACCAAAAAAAATTTGCCCTAGGGAATTCTGCAAAGTAAGCATCATTAGAGAAGAACAATAATGTTCAACCTGAACCTGGAAGGAACAGGGATCCTTTGCCTCTGGTGGGAAGCTTCTCTGCAGGAAAAATTTGTGCATGATCTAAAGAGTGGAGGAAGCAAGTCCTTTGTCTTGACTGTTGACTAGAGAGGCTTAGTGACCTCCAAGGTCTACTCAGAGTTCAGGAATATAATGAGAGGGCAGATTTAGGTTCATATCCAAAGGAAAGAAGAACTGTGAAGACTCTTGGCCATGCCACCCTACTCCAAAGTGGACATCCAGCAGAAAATCACTCTTGCTCGATGTAGGAGGGGACTGGGTGAGGACAGCATGACAGGGAGATCAGCCTGGGTGCCCAGGAACATTTGCCAGCAGTCACAGTGATGCTTGCTTCAAGCTAAGTTCTCAGAGTCCATCTGGCACCATCTTCTAGTATGTTGATTTGGGTATGGGACAGGGAATGAAGGTGGGATGAACTTGGGTGGACACATTGGATGCCATTTCAAGACTTGTGCAACCACATTAGGCTCTTAATAAATAAATAAATAAATAAATAAACCACCCACTGACAACACTTTTCTAGTATGCAGGAATGGAGCTGAGGACAAATGCTACCTCCTAGCTCAGCGTCATCTCAGACACTTCAGACTCTGAATTGTTGTGACATTGGTACAAAGTAGGAGAGGACTGTCTTATTGGAACTCATCCCCGCCCAGGCCCAGCAAGCCCTCAGAAGCAACTAGCCCCCCATCTGCACAAGACCTGAGGAATACTGTTCTGGCATCCGCAGAGTGGTACTGAGAAAAATGACACACTGACTCAATGTAGTGAGAATCTAAGAATCCAGAGTTAGAAGGAGCCAGAGATTACCAAATGCATCCCTCATGTTTCAGACGGAGAAACCAAGACATGGTACAGGGAGTCTTATCAGTCCTGCTCCAGTACAGGAGGACTATAACACATTACACACCCCCACCTGGAGCCATAGCACACCCCTGGTAGCTATTCCCATAGCCTTATTCTCTACCTCCTTTTACTCTCCCCACCACATTTTTCCCCCCTTTTCTTTATCTGCTGAGATGGAAAAAATCAACATGTAAAGTAGACCCTACACCGGAGAGGACAGCAAGGGTGGGTCCTCCCTCTTGGCTCCTCCCTCTCCCCAACCCTCCCTCTTCTACACTTCCATAGGCAGGGGCAGAGATGTGACCCCAAAGCCAACGTGAGGCCTACAGGACTAAGAGGCCTGCAATCTGACAGCTGCAGTCTCCTGCAGTGCTCCTCATTCCCAAAGGAGCTGCCTTCTTCCATCAGCCTAGGATGACTCTGCACATTCCCCATTCCCATTTCCTCCAACCCATTTCCTTCCCCACTTCTTCCCAGCCCAACCAGTGACTATGCACCAGAAACATACAGCCAAGAAGACAGAAGTCATACAGTGTCTGTCAGTCTGGGGAAGCATATGGGAGAAAAGAAGGCTTGGAGCCTCACTCCTAAGCAGAAGACACCCTCCCTTTGGGCCCCTCTAGATCACTCCCTCCCTCAGCACCTTTTTCTCAGTTACCCACACAAAAGCCAGGCTGTGCAGTTCCATCCAACCTTCCTAACCCGAGCATAGACCAAAGGCCTCTGGGGGAAAAGAAAAGAGGGGAAATTGCCATGAGATAGAAAAGAGTTCCCTGGAGGTGATCCATCCGAAGAGCCTTCCCCCAAAGTTCTCACACTACACCGGCGCTCCTCCCTCCCCTCCCGTCCACGACCCTGAATCCCAACCATGGCTACAATTTGAGCACAGCTCTTTTCTATTTGAATAAAAACATTTGTGGATCTAAAAAAAAGGAAGCAAAACCACAAACACATAATTTAGTTGTAAACCCCATGCAGGGGTGCCCACACTTCAGCTGCCTTCAGCTAACCAGGATGTCCAGGATGCTGGCAGAGAAGGAAGCAGTCTGGGGCCCCAGGAGGCTCCAGTTAAGCAAAGGTCAGTCCCTTCAGTCGCTCTGTGATTGGGGTGAGGTGGACCAGCCAGGTGGCCTGGGAGGAACACATCCTCTCCTCCCCAGAAGAAGGGTCCTGTGGGGCCAGGGTGTTGGTTCTCACTGCATCTTATTGTCATGTGTCAGAGAGGCCAAGGATCTGCCCTGCTGTGGTCCTCGGCAGCAGCCGGGGAGGCAGCGATTCCCCTGGTGCTGAGGCAGAGGGGGCTGGCCTCAGCCCAGCTGCTTCCTTCTCGCTCCCTGGTCAGGGCTCAGTTCTCATTACCATGCCATGCTTGTGGCACTGGCACTCATTGGACATCTCCCAGAGAAGCCTCAGACCCTCCCCCCATCCCAGCCCACAAAAGCGATTTCTCAGCTCCTGCATTTTCACAGCAGCTCAAAGGCAGATGCATCAATCCTCCCAGGGGCTGGAAACGTGAGGAGAATGCAAAGGTGCCCGCTGCAGGTGCCAATAGATTCTGCCCTGCAGGCTCTTGCCCGCTGCACTGCCTGGCTCCCTGAAACACTGCCTCAGCTTCTCCTAGACATAGTATCCTTCCCCGGCAGTGGGGTTTACCTGGGATTTGGTGGAGACACAGCAAGTGGGGGCTGGGATATAGGGAAGCAGTGTGAGGAAATGAGAGGACCTGGGAGCATACTTTATGATGAGCCACAAGAAGCCCTGAAGCCTGCTGTGTCTACAATCACAGACAACAGGAGGGACCCATTTCCTAATCCCCCTAAACTCCCCAAGGGCTTGAAAATGGGAGGTGGGGCCAAGGAGTCCTTCCAGTGATGGAGAGACAGGTGGCAGTGGCTGTTCAAGGTTCGGGTTTCAGCTGCTTGTTTGTTTTTGTTTTTGTTTTTCTTCCTCTTCTTCTTCTGTGGTTCTCTTAGTCCAGAAAGTCCAGTTCTTTAAGTTCAGAGGATAGAATGACACATCCTTTCCAAATCCGTGCTGGATGCGGTCTGCTCTGGACACGGTTTCGTGTCATGATGGCAGTGTGTCTGTTCAGTGTTTACCCGTAGGCGCCATCATTGATTCCCAAAAGCATCAAGTCTGTATCTTTTAGAATAGACAAATTAGAAAATTGTCCTGAAGTGGAGAAAACAGGGAAGAGCGTGGTGGCCACAGCCAGAGGATACATGGGGCACCCCGGGGGAGGCCATAACGTGCCTGCAGGCTGCGCATGCGCACTCGCACTCTCTGCAGGGAGGTCTTGCCACCCTGGCTCCACCCACCCAAAGCCCCGCCCCGAAGATTGTCTCTGCAAGGTCAAGGTCTTCTGCTTGGTAAAGCCAGAGCTGAAGCAACACCAGCCACAGCTTAAGTCAAGGGGGTTTTTCATTTGCATGAATAATATTTAAGATTTTTCTGAATTGTTAAAGTCTGGTTTTCTGTATCAGCAGCTTCTCTGTGTTAGAGAAGGTATCTCTCTGTAGATATAGATAGATAGATATATAAATATATATATATATATATGTATATTGTATATGCCAAACTGCTTTACAGCGGTTTTTTTTTTCTTTCTTTTTTTTCTTTTTTCCTTTTTTTCAGTGTTGTATGTATAGCAGGCACTTGAGTTTATATGAAGATGTTCGCTCCAGTCAGGATAGAGGGAAGGAGTTGTGAGGTGGTAAAGGGAGATCAGAGGTGAGGAGAGAGGAGGCAACAGAGTATGAATTCATGACCACCAGCCCCTAGCCGAGAACGTCCAGGTAGATGGGGGTGGCCTTTCCCAAAGCGTGGAGGATTTTGTAGATCTCCTTGATGTTCAGCCGCTGCTGCGGTTCCCTCTGCCAGCACCCCAGCATGACGTCATACACCTCTTTGGGGCAGACTCGGGGCCGCTCCAAAACACGACCTTGGGTAATGCACTCAATGACCTGGAAGTGTGAGGAGAACAAGGAGGTTACACCCAAAGCCCTGACTCGGCCCTGCAGCTCACGCTCAGCCAAAGGCCCCACCTTGGCCCGTTAGCCTCAGTGCAGAGTCAGGACCCACAGGTCTGGGCTGCAGGCCAGGCTGGGCAGCACTGATGGGTGTGTCCATCCTGCTCATGCTTATGGGTCGGTGAATGCCCTGGCCAGGGGAGCGCTCTGCTGCCCTTGGGCTTCTCGTCTTCAGCCAGGCCCATACCCACCACTGAGTTCCCCCTGCCCTCACTCCACACTCTCTTTCCATCCACCTCACGCCTCCTCTCTAGTTCTGAACCTCATCTGGATGACTGAGCTGCATTCATTTCCCACTTGAGTGGGAGTGAAGAGTGGCTTCTAACCTATCCTTCCTCCAAGGAGCCAGCCTGCCTTTGAAGGCCCCTTGAAGGCGCTCTGTCCCTGCTGGCCCTTGTGGGCTATCTCCACTTAGTTCCATTCCTGGCAAGCTCCCTCTGTCACATCACCACACTTGCCTCCGAGCCATCACATAGGACCCTTCTTAGAAATTCCCATCCTCCTCTAAAGTGTCTGCAAGTCATTAACACTGGGACTAGCTGCCTGATTCACCACTGCCCGGTGGGCAGCCAGGGCAAGTGAGTTCATCTCACAGGAGCTCAGCATCCCCCTCTGTTAGAGGGAAGGCAAATGTCTGCTGTGACAAACTTCTAGGAGTGTTGCAAGGATCAGATCAGACCAGGAGAAAGGATCCTACGGCCCAACATACTGAAGGAGGAGGGGGAGCAGGAAGAAAACAAGGACTGCAGAGCGGGACTAATCCCAGTAGGCCACCTGAGAGCCAGGTGTGGAAACTGCCATTCATTTCCAGTTCCTCAAAGATACTTCTTTACTCACACGGAATATGTGTATTTTCAAGGTTTCATCTAGTTTCAGGTTAGCTTTAACTTCTCCCTAATTCTACCACTGTTTAACTTTGGAAAGTTACTTACCTTGGACTTCAGTTTTGCATTTAAAGATCAGTTGTGATGACAAAAATACACAGAATAATCTGTAGTCCTGCAGCTGAGCAAATGTTATTTCTGTTTTCTGTCCCCATTAGTCTGCATTTAATCAGGCAAGAGCATTGCCTTTTTCTCCTTTGTATCTCCCCTTGCTGCCCAATAATGCCTGGACTCACATGCTGTCACACCTCACTCTGACTTTTGGAGGGCCCATCAGACCATCACTGTACCAGCAACCTCCTGCTTATATCACAATCAGTCTGTGATAGCCCACTACAATGAGTCTGTGATAGCCCACTAGGCTCATTTCTTTGCAGCCTGTCATGTCTCCAGTATTCCCTATTCCTATGACAGCCCCATTGCCACTTTCCATTATCTTCACCTCCATGAAAAAGCAGCAGTACCAGCTGCTGATGCAAGATCAAAAGCACCTGGCAGTGTCTCCTGCAATGTGGGGCTATCTAAGTTGTTGATTTCCATACAGCAACCCATGGTCAGCGACTGCCAGTGCTTGGCTGCTACAGTGGGTGGAGTGGGGGGAGGTGGTCAAGGAAGGAAGTCTACCTAGAGGTCAATGCCTAACAGGCAGTCTTAGGAAAAACCGTAACCACCTGGTAAGCTGCTGTGAGCCAGCTCAAATATGCGAGACAGGTCTTATGCTAAGACCAAGAGCACCCTCAGCCCAGATTCTACCTTTATGAGGGCCACCAAACTACACAGAAGTGGTGTTCAGGGACATGTGTGTGCACGCGCGCGCATGTGTGTGTGTGTGTGTGTGTGTGTGTGTGTCCCATCTCTCAGGAATACAGTACCAATTTTTTAAAACACCATAACAAATAGGTTCTGACACACACTTTCTCATTATTTTAAAAGCTTTTAAAAATATTTTGTCCTACTTCAGGAAATGTGGTCAGGCCCCACTGAGCTGGTGAATGGTGAGATATTACAAAGTTAAAGAAATGTCTTCTTTTTAGTCTTTGAAATTCACTTAATTAAGTGGTCGAGACATAGGAGAGCAGAGATGAACTCAGCTCCCAAGAAGAAAGGAACTTTCTTGAATATTCAAATAAGATTTCAATACTAATAGGCTCTTGTGTTTACATTTTCCCAGAAAACAGGAGACCATAAAAAGAATTGCAATTTTTTATAGGTCTGCTGGGTTGGGAGACTGAGGTCCTTACTGTCTACAAACTATGCTGAATTCCCTGGGGCAACATGACTCTGGTCCACATTTAACTGAGAAAGGTCTTGCTAGACTTTGGAGGCAGAAGAATCCTTGGACCATCGTCCAGGTTTTCTTCCTGCCCTGGGGGCTCTCACCTCTGACATGCTGACCAGTCCACTTTAGGACTCCAGGCAGACCCCCTTTCTTTGACCTAAATCTCAACAGGTGTTTTTGCAAAAATTACTAATAGAGGCAAGTGCTCAGGAAAGTGTCTGGCATTAAAATTTAGCTACTATTAAAATGTGTTTACCAGTATTTTTTATTATTAGAAAGTAAAATTATAAAAATGTATGAGTTTATGATAAGATACACACTTAATGGTTTAATTTTTTCCTGGCCATGGTTGCTGGGCAGCCCCCTCCCGGCCCATGGCCACCCCTGGGACAGGGGCCATGGGGCCACCCTCCTAGTCCACACATAGCTATACCCTTGCCAGTTCACCCCCCCTGCATATTCCCAGGCCTGACAGCTGCCTAGAACCTTTGGAGACCCAGATCATTCATGCATACTAAGTAGTTGGTGTTTCCACAAGATGGCACAATTGAAAAACTCATAGTTGCTCTTTGTTTTCATGTTCTGTCTTAATGAAACATTTGTGATTTTTAAGTATAGCAGAACAAACAGAACCATGACTTGCATCTCAATTTAGACATTTAGAGATTTCATGCTCTTTCGATTATTACACCACATTTCCTATAGTTACAGTGTTTTTCCTTCTATGGGGCTGGGTACAACTACTACGTTCGCTGCTGTCTCCAAATCCCACCTAATATTTCTCACATTGTGCCCAAGTCCTGCCCTAAGCTATCTCTTATCAGCCTTCCTCCAAATCAGCATTCTTATGTGCCCTCCTTGTACCTCAGTGTTTGACAGCTGGAACCATGGCTGCTTCCCGTAGGTGAAGATCTCCCAAAGGATCACCCCGAAGCTCCACACATCACTCTCCGTGGTGAACTTCCGGTACATGATGCTTTCGGGGGGCATCCACCGGATGGGGAGCATGGTATGTCCTCCCACCTAGAAGGGACCAAGATAGGGATACACAGTGACCAGAATGAGTGGCGTCTGTCAGCACGCTTCACGTGTAGATGCACTGGTCAATGCATCCTATTCTAAAATAGCCACAACTTTATGCAATTTGTACCAGACAATGACTGGAGATGCTGACATCTGAGACCTATGGTCTAGAGGCAGCTAGGCTAGTAATAAGAGGCAAAACCTGAGGGAAGGGAGGTTCCTTGGCACTGAGTGTGAAGAAAGATCACAAGGTGATCCGAAGTGGGACAGAAGGTTTCAGAACCTGGTACTACAGTAAAACCTAATCCTAAGAGGAAGTCCCTGAGGGAAGTAGCAAAATTACTTGAGCAAGTCACCAAGCGCCAGTATTTGCAAACGGCTGGTGAGACCCCTTGGCCAACGTGGCGCAGGCACAATATACTCCATGTGCAGCTAATATGTGCACCTGTGAACTAGCTTCTACCTGACAATCCTGAATTTCTCACCACAATTTAGAATTTGGTGTTTCAAGCAAAGGAGACAGGGACTTTCCAAAAGTGTGGAAAATCATATGTCAATAAGATATCAGGTTGACAAAAAAAAGAATTCATGACAATTCTTAGTAAAATCTCAATGGCCAGTAGGAGATTCTGTAAAATTAACCTAAGGAGGACATCAGCCATCTGTGGGTCTACTCAACTGAAAGCCAAGGAAAAGAGGAAGTGACTGACAAGGGCAGAGATCTAATGCACCATTTCCTGAGAAAAACTTTAAGGAAATCCTCACTACCCAGCAGGGTAGAGGTATAAACAAAATGGAAGAAAATTCACAGCGTGTTTTATAACTTAGGAACTAACTGCATCATTAGTAAATAGAGCTTCCCAAACTGGAACTTTTGGGTAATTCACAGATTTGTTGTTAAGAAAGTATTTAATGTTGACAAAAAGAGTTCTCTATGTCCTGATGAACTAGTAACTTGAAGTTCTCATTTCTATGGTAGGCCAGTTGGAATAATAATAACAAACATTTAAGAAAGAATGATTTGAGAGATGGGCAATCTTGTTTCTAAAAAGGGAAATCACATTTTCTATATCCACTTGAAGAATTTTAAAGATAAATGACAATGTGGGTTTGCAGAAAGGTTATTTTCAAACTGGGATTTTATAATCAGGAGAGCTCTGTGTTAAGTGTAAAGACAACTGAAGGTATTTATTTCAGACAAAAACTCAAAAAGTTCACAGCCTTTCAGAAAATATAGAAGCAGAAATTAATTTAGGATGTAACCTAGGAAATCACAAAGAGAATCCAAGCTTTACAATGACTTGGAAGGTAACAAACAACGTAAAGTAAATAAGCCGCAAAAATGCAATTTAAATCTAAATACTAGTTGCTAATTTGGTGGTAAAAAGGAATACAATTACTAATAAAGCCTTCCTGTAAAATGGAGAAATAAAGTAAATAATAAAACTGATAATACTAATAGTACTACTATTGTTACTAATAACATATTTATATGGAATGAAACTTCCAGATAATTTCAACCATAAGTACATAAAAGATTAGATACACAATTAATTAAGAGCTTGATAAAAGCTTCAATTGTTTTGAAAGGAAGGAAAGGGACTTAACAGTGATCAATTGTTGATTATAGCAGTTTAAATTTAAATGTGCTTGCCAAAATTTCAAAGCAGCTTTGAGAAGAATGGCAATAGTACATATAGCTTCCAAACCAGTTTCAAAAAATAGAGCCGAAAATATCATAAAATATTCAACCAATATCAAGAAGACTACAAAAAGGGGAATGGGATAACAATGAATTAAAAAGCACATAATAAAACAGAAGTTTAAAAAAATCACTATAGATAGTAAATACAAGTGGGTTAGACTGCTTCTTAAATGAGAGAAAAATTTAGTTTAAAAAAATCGAGATTCATGCTATTTAGAAAATGCTTATCTAAAGCAAAGTAGTAAAAAATATTGAAAATGAAAGCATATAAAACTACAACGAGCAACAAAAGGAAAATATAATTGCCCATATATATGTGAAAACATACGCATATGTGTGCATATACATATATGAATACACACGTATGTATATATATGGATATGTATAGCTAATTATATTTCCAATTTTGTTTGTTATACATTTTATATTGTCTCATATAGGAAAAAAGGAATTCACAATGCCAAAAATTAAATGAAAATAATGTGACTTATATCATATTATACCATATTTAATACGATACTTAAAGCTGGAAAATTTCACCATAATAGTAACCATGAACTTTTATGCTACAATTAACATAGCAATAATGTATAAAATATTAATACATACATAAAGAGTAAAATTCGTTTATAAATAAAAGGAAACTGACAAAGCTATCATTATAATGGTAAACCAAAACACTTCTTTCACAAATTAAAAGACAGCATAAATGAAAATACATTTTTAAAATACAAGTAATGAGTTTCAATGAGGAGATATGAGTATTATAATTACATGTATCTTTCAGCCTTCTTAAAAAGTTGCATACATTATTGGCAATTACATAAAAATCACTTGTAAAAACCAATCACATGTTAAACCTCAAGGAAAATCCAAAATTCCAAGAGAAAAACTAAAGTAAAAATAAGAAACATATTCTGTATCAAATAAAATGAAATAGAAATTCACAAGACAAGGAAAATTTTAAAGGTCTCTTTGGGCAATTAAACTATTTGGTAAAGAAAAAAAATGAAAATGAATTTAAAACTATTTATTACTATAATAACTGAAGTCCTATCCATTGAAACCTCTGGAATATAGCCAACAACAAAAAAGCATTTAAGCATTTATTTTTAAAAATACTGTAGTTAAAATATAATTAAATTAAATAAGGATTTGACAAAAAAGACAGTAAAGGCATGCAAAACAAATGTGAAGAAAGCAAAAAGAAATAACTAATGAAGATAAAATAAAGTAAGTACCAATTAATCAGCATAAAACAAAACAAAGCAAAAAAAATTAAAAGAACCAAAAGGAAAACAAAAAATAGTCTTGGTCTATATAATCATTTGCTAGTTCTTTCTGAAGTTATAAAACACTTTGGCAAAGTTAACAAGAGAGGTAGAGGAGACAAATGTAAAATGTTAAGACTTTTACAGCAATAAATTTGAGAATATAGATGCAATAATGAATTTACTAGAAAATATTGATTTTAAAAAGTTAAGAAAAATAGAAAACCTGACTGCAAAAGTAATAATTGTAGTAAAAATAAGCATTAAAAAGATACAAGTTTTGGATGGTTCTATGGGTGATTTCTACTAAAGTTTTTTGTCCTATTTATACTTTTCCAAAGCAAAATAAGATAGAAACTTTCCCAAACCACTCTCTGTGGCTTCAATGTTTCTGATGACAAAATTTGGTCAAACTTATCACATAGCCTTAAAGATGTAAAGACAAATATAGATTTTTATCTATATGTATGTAAAACTATCTGTTATGAATTAATCTCCAAATATAAATAAAATAGTATATCAAACCACTAATATAGTATAAAAATTTTATAACTTAACAAAATCTATACTAGAAATGCAAGAATGCCTCAACACTAGGAAATCAATGATTTAATTTACTCAATTAAGAGATAAAAGGAGAAAAACCATCCTTTCCAAAAATGCCAAAAATTTCCAACACCTTTTTCGTGATTAAAAGCCCTAATGCATTAGTAATAGAAGGTAATTACCTTTATTTGACATGCTAAATATTATATTTACTGATAAAACATTAGAAATATAAAAAGTATCTTCCATCACTTATCTTATGCAACATTGTTCAGGAGGTCCTAGACAATGCAATAAAGCAAGAATTTTAAAAAATGGGGTAGAAATATTAAAAAGGAAGAGTCAAAACTGCCTTTTGTCTAGACATAATCAGACTATTCAAATTAACTAATCTAAAAAGCAAGTAGAGGCATTATTGTGATGCAGTAAGCTACCCATATATAAGAGAAACACACAAAAATTCAAATCAGTGGCCATGATTTCAAAACATTATTGAAAATTGTGCAATAGCAACAAAAATGTTTAAAACTCCTAGGCACAAACCTTAGCAGAAAATGAACAAGATCTATTGAAAGAAAAGGGCTGGAAAATATAAAAGAAGATCTGAGTACATGGAAAATTGGTGTCATTGCACTGTATAACTCAATATTATATAAATCACTCATTCTTTCCTCAAATGAATCTAAAAAATAAATACAATGAAAACCCCAATGGAATGGCGTATGGAAATTGACAAGATGAATACAAAATTCATCAAGGTAGTTAAGTACTTGATTAAAACTAATATATACTTGAAATACAACAACAGGGAGAGTTATTCTGTCAGATAGCAAAACATTTTATCAAACCATGTAATGAACACACTCTGTTTTGGCATAGGAATAGACAATTTTATTAATGGAACAAAGGAGAGAGTCCAGAGGCGGACCCACGTATAAATATTGGAATTTAATATATGAAATGATGGGTTAGTAATTAAAGTGTTGGGACAATGGACTATTCATTTAAAAAAATACACTTAGATACCTACCTCACACCATATACAAAAATCATTTCCAGATGGATTAAAGAGCTAAACATAAAAACAAAACAATAATAATATTAGAAGAAAACTTAGAAAAGTATTACATAACCTCAGGAGAGGAAGGCCTTCCTAAATAAGACACATGTGCAAAAAGCCACAAGGATAAGATTCAGAGATACAACTTACAAAAATTAAACACTTTTGCATGGCCAAAGACAACATAAGCATAGGTAAAAGACAAATGGCATAAAATATTTGCAACAGATGTAACAGACAAAGAATTAAAATCCATATAATACAAAGTGCTCCTTCAAATTAGTTAGAAAAAGCAACACAACCGAAAGGAAAAATGAATGCCAGAGGAGAGCAGATGATTCACAAGAGAACTACAATAGCCACAAAAATGCAAAGAGATGCCAATTAAAACAACACAGACAAACATTTTTGAATGTCATTTGGAAAATGAAAAAGATGCTATTCCGTGTTTGAGAGATGAAGAGCGATTCTCAAATGCCACTGGTGAGAAATGCCGCAGCCTTTTCTGAGGGCAGCGGGGCAGAGTATGTCCACATTAAGGATGATTTGAACCAAGTACTTTTGCTCCGAGGCGTCTTAGAAAAATTTGCTCCCGTAAGTTAAAGTATTCAGTTAAAGATGTTTTTTTCATTGTTTCTAAGGGCAAAAATCTCTGTATCCTTAAAGGTATCTGTAGCAGTTAAAAGAAATAATGTGCCCTGGTATGAAAACATGTCATAGGTATACTAAATGAGGACAAAAGACACTGCAAAATATATTTTACTATTCTTGTCTGTGTAAAAATGTGTTTGTGGATACACAAGCAAATACGTAGCTGTGTAACTCTGAAAATGCATACAAAATGCAGAGGAAAAGGTCCAGAAAGCTAATAAACTGATGATTTCCTCAAGAGAGAAAACTGAGAGTCAGTAGTGACCAAAAAGACAATTTCATTTTTTGCTATACATATTTCTATGCTATTTGAAATTTTATGATGATCATCTATCACATTTGAAAATTTCGAAACAGTAAAATAAAGCAAACACGAACGAAAGAAAACCAGTGAGCCTAATTTAAATTCAATATCAAAAGATGATACTTTTTGAAAGAAAAATTATGTTTGCGATAGAGTATGATAGAACGGTTTTTTGAACTTGGTTTCTTGATTTGAAAAATAAAACTAGACATCAGGAATATAGAAACATTTCTCCTGATTAAAAATTTTAAATAATGGAGTGCTCCAAATGGATGCTAATGGGTGTCTCGTTTGATGATTTCACACATAGTTTAGAAGAGATATTCCAAATTGAAATCTCTGGGTTTTTCCAAGAGAGAAATTCAAGTGTGCTGAGTGCAAACTATGAGGAGTATTTGGGCAGAAAAGTTCCAGAAGGGTATTAAGTGGTTATAAGGGCCCCACTAAGGAGAATCCTATCAAGATTCTCGCTGAGCACCACCGCCAACCTGCACGAAGTTCATACTGCATTCTTCCAGAAGTGGAGTGATATTTAAATATTTAAAAAGGCTTATGAGATAACAAAAAGGAACACTATTGGTATGTTGGAAGTCAGAAGCCCTGAGTTCTGATGTGACTTTTGACAAGCACTTAACCCTTTGGAACTTCAATTTCCTTATCTTCAAAATAGAAGTTAAGCAATGGCCTGCCTAATGTGAGATTGTGTGTGTAAAAACCCATGGAGTACAAAGGTATACACATAAAGTACAATCACTGTTCATGGTGTGTGTCTTTACCTGCTACCAGGCAGCATAATAAACCTAATTTCCTCAAATTTCCTTTCCCTAAATCCCCACGCCAATTTTCCTTCCTATACTGGAGAGACTCAGTCTGGGAAGAATAGTGATCAAAGCCTCCCCTGGTAAAAATTATTGACAAATATCCCTATGGTAAAAGACAGCCAGATGTAACCCAGCCAGAAACAACAATCTCAATAATAGGAATTATATTAATCAGTGAGCAAGGACTACTGGCCACAGGATGTCACATCCAGCCCTCATTTAATCCTCTCTCCCTTCCCCTGTGACAGAAGCCTCTGCTCTCCCCATTCCACAGATGACAGGAAGGTACTTTGCCCAAGCATTGCATAAGAAATACTAGCTAATGATCCAAGCTCTCAGTGAGACACTTAAGGATCTTAAAGTTGAACCTTGAGGTAGGAGACATAAAATAATAAGGCACAGGAAAGATTCCAAGAAATGATTCTAGAAATAAAATAAGTACTTGGTGGGAAGCAGAACCTTGGACTCCACGGGAGAAGCAGCCCTTGTCTACCTTGGAAGTTACCTTTCTCCTTTCCATTTCTGCCTTCCTCCACCCTCCCGCACACTCACAAACAAAGAGGATGGGAGTTTGAAAAACCTGGGAAGTCAACAGTATCCATGGGAGGACTTTGCTAGTACTGCAGAGTCAGGATGCTAGGGTTGTTTATAAGTCAGGTTGGTGGAATTAGGGTTCATCATATGATCCAGGACGTGTTCCCCTTTTTGCCTTTGTCACAGGGCCTGCCCAGGATTCACTGAGGTCTTTGCTCCTTTGAATTACCATTCATGCTAACCAGAGAAAGTGCTCCTATTTGTTTAAGTCTGTTTTCCAGGAAAACTATCAGTACTGGTATACGGGGGAATCGAGCTGGTACAGAATAAGAATGGGACTTATCTCCACAAAATTCTTTTTACACTCAGAGACAAGACGGATTTTGAATTACAGATTCTGCACAGGGTTGCCAGAGGTACCTGATCAACTTAGGCTTTGAAAGAGCCATCCCACGATCAACTGGAAACCAAGGGATTACAAGAGGGAACCAAGCAACTATTCCAAAATCTGGCCAGACCAGAGAAGTCTGGTGACCTCTGGCCCTTCCTTCTAAACAGCTTCTAGGTAATACTCCTAGTCCATTGACAGGGTGTGCCGTGACCACTTGCCCACCAATATTTTGCTAAACGCTGTAACTAATTTGCTTCGCACTTCAGTAAGGCTGCTAGATTAAATACAGGATACCCAGTTAAATGTGAAGTTCAGATAAATAAGAATTTTTTTTTAGTACAATTATGTCCCACATATTGCACAGAACATACGTATACTAAAAATGTGTTTTTCTGTCGAAAATTCAAATTTAATGAGGTGTCCTATATTTTCATTTGCTAAATCTGGCTACTCTACATTTCAGAGCCAGGTGGGGAAGTTGACATTATACTCCAGAACATCCTGTTTTTATTTGTAGGGTTTTCTACGTGCATTCAGGCTCTCTTTCTTCTTCCCTTTGCACTCTGCCCGTCCTAAAGGAGGCTGCTGAGTCAGGTGCATGATGCACAGCAAAGCTTCCCTCTGTCCCCATGATTCCAGCCTCGTCTCCCTATTTCTTATTAATATCTTCCTTGGGGCTGAGTGTGGCAGAGACAGGGTATGGCAGCCAGGATTTTCCCTATAAACACAGCTCTGCTATTTCCTAGCTGTGCATCGTGGAGTGAGCCATTTGCCCAGCCGAAGCCTCAGTTTTCACATCTGAAAATGGAAGGAGTAACTATTAGGTAATAACCTCCCAGGGTTGTGTGCCTGATTCTAAGGACCTGGTGTGCTGGTTGAAAATACAGCCTCTGCAAACTCAATGAATTAGACCAAGGCTCAACAAATGATGGCCTCTTGTTATTGGAAGTAGAGTTTCACTGGCACAGAGCCATGCTCATTCATTTCATATCCTCCATGGCTGCTTTCAGGCTCCATGGGTGGAGGTGAACAGATGTAGAAGAGACAGTGTTAAGGTTGCAACACTCCTGCAAAACTCCAAATATTTACTACCTGCTCCTTTACAGAGAAAATTGGGTTATCTCTAAATTAGACTCAAAGACACAAGACCAGGAACTACGCTTTTTTTTTAACTTTAAAAAGATAATGGCTCTTTGCGTTTTGTTGTATCACTACCAAAATACTAATAATTCCTCAACATAAAATGCCATTCAGTCTTAAAATTTCCTAATGTTTTCGAGTGCCTTTTTAAAGCCTCAGCTATAAAAAAGACCTACACATTGCATTTAGTAATGCTTCTTACTGTCTCTTAATTTATAGCAGGATTCCACCTGCCCTTGCCTGCTTTCTGTTGTTCTCATCATTGTTGGTGAAGCATCAGGGCCATTCGTGCCACAGAATTTCTCACATTCTAGTTCACCTCATTATATCCCCATGGGTCATTACATGTGCTCCTTGACCTACTGCATTTCCTATAATCAGAATATCTGATTATTGGGCGGCTCCTGTGACTCAAAGGAGTAAGGCACCAGCCCCTTACACCGGAGGTGGTAGGTTCAAACCCAGCCCTGGCCAAAAAAAAAAAAAAGAATACCTGATTATGCCTTACCAGGTGTCTAGAGCCCTAATCATATCCAAGTTCATAAATGGTGCTATGTGCTTCCTTCTGTACCAAAACAGGAGGAAAAGGTGTCTGGTTGTCTTTCTTTTTTATGATGTTAAGACTGATGGGCAGATTGAGTCATATCATCCATTATCAAGTTCTCTTTCACCTAACAATTGTAGTGGCTGTTGTTGATCACTACCCAGATCCATTATTTCATTAGCGGCTACAAAAGTATAACATTCTAATTGTAGCATTCCGTGTACATATATTAGCTGGAAGTCTTTTATCAATAAAAACTTTCATCAGCTATTTGGCTATTCTGATAATAGTTGACAGAGGACCGGTAAGATAAATGCTTGATTCTTTCCCTTTAGTTAGTAGTTCTTAGTATAATGAATTCATCCTCTTGCATTCTCCAAAGGTAACCAATGAGAGCTTTGTCCTGGTTTGCTTTTGAGAAGAATTATTAATGCTTTTTCTTTCTAAAAACAACCACCACAACAAAACATTCGAATTGTTTTATTCTATTGAAGTTATTATTTCTGATGTCCCATCTTTAGCCAATGGAAGCCTCTTAAAGATGGTGCCTATAACCCCTGAAGCCTTTGATAGCATGTTTACTTTCTGACATCAAAGAATATTTTAGGTTCATCTCACACATTTCCCATCCTAGCCTTGGAATCAGCCATTTCTCCAAAGATCCTTGGATTCTTTTGTTGAACAAGGAAATGTAAAGACCACAGTATGAATCCTAGGAGTGTTTATTGGTACTGGGGTGCTTATTATTTCTGGGTCTTTATTGTGGAAATACCTGGGGAAAAAAATATCATGAGTTCATATTGATTTTTCCAAAACCAAACGTAGGATTACAGAGCTCTTAATTATTTATTGTTTTTTTTTTATTTTTTTCTCTTTTGCTAAAAATCTTGATTCTTATAACACTATTAATATTATTTTCTTTATTTTCTTTATTTCACTACGAATATAATATATATATCAGGGGAAGTTTCAAAATAACAGCTCAAGTATTATTATTATTGTTGTTGTTGTTGCAGTTCGGCCAGGGCCAGGTTCAAACCTGCCACCCTTGGTATATGGGGCCGGTGCCCTACTCACTGAGCCACAGGCACCACCCGATTATTAGCAACATGATAATTGAAAACAACCTGTAATCTTTGGAGCCCTTTTAGTCTTTAAGTTAGTATATACCTACTTGGGACATACAGAAAATATAGTTATGCGTTAAAGTCATTTAAAATAACTTCTCTCTGCAGAGAGGTGAAGTACCCACTTTATACACAGCTGGGCTTACTTGTTTTTTTTTTTTTGTTTGTTTGTTTTTAGTTTTAGGATTTGCTTCTTTTTTTATTTTTCATTATATTTAATGTTGCTTTATACAAGATGTGAATACTGCTACTGGGTTTCAAAGTCAAAACCCCCAAACAAGGTACATTTCAGCAAAGTGTAGGTCCATCCCTACTCACTCTCCCCACCCTGTTCTCTTCCTCCCATAGGTAACCATTTTGGTTGTTTTTAGATTATTCTCCCACTGATTTTTTACATAAGCAAACATGATATTCATTTTCCTCACTTTATTAGATAGATGGTAGATAGATGGTAACATAAAAGGTATACAATGTGCACTCAAGTGGCTTCAAACCAGGGTTTGCAGAACTTTGGAGACAACATGAAGTCTTCCTATCACGTCAGTCCAGGGTAGTTTTGATAAGTTTTGTAGGTCCACCCTTCCCATCTGAAGTGTTTTTTCTAAAATTAAACTGTGAACCCCCTATGGCCCAGAAATTCCTTTGCTCAAACTTCTCACTCATTCCACATTTCACGAGTGAAAACCTGCAGAACGCAAAGGAGGAAATTCGGAAATGTTGGCACAGGTGTGGAAAACGAATATCTCTAGTGATTGGGGGGAAATCCTTTTGCAAGTTGGGTAGTTTTCAATATCTTTCAAACAACTCAAGGGGGAGAAGCCTAAAAGAATTATAAGCTGAGAGAAGATTACAAATAATATTTGATAAGAAGCTAATATGTGCTTTTAGGCAAATAACTAGATAATAGTGCAAAGAATCGAGTTATGTTTCAGTAACAGAACTCCTTTCTTTCCATATATTTGTTTAGTGTGAATAAGGTTTTTCAGTTCTTCTATCTATAAGAATGAAAAACAGGGACAGAATTGATCCTGATCTTTCTTTCTTTAAAAATAAATAACATGCACTATTGAACATAGAGACTAATTGAAATATGAGATGCATTTCTATGAATATTTTACTTATCATCTTTTATAGTGGTCAAAAGTTGTGATATTTTAGTCAACTGTATTTCTCTGTATATCACTAAAAATTGTAATGATAACTAAATTTCCAATAATTGCAGTGATAACTCAAACCAAAAATTCTTAACCTCTACAAACATATGATCAGCCATTAACAATTAAATTTAAATCATCATGCATATTTTTTTACGATAGAGTGACTAATAAAAAGAATTCATGCATAAAATATACTATAGAAGGATAAAATGCAGTGGGATAACTGGAACGAGTATAAATCCAGAAAAAAAAAAGGAATCACATAAAAGTGACTGTTTAAGAACTTGTTCATGTGTTTTATAGATGATGTACCAAATTGCTCTGGTATTTAAAGTTCATTAGATGCATTAAAGGGATGATGTATTTTTTAATGTCAATATTTACAATATTCTCAAAATGGCATCATTTGCAACTATTTAAAATCATGTTGAAGACTTTAGACGGCAACATAAAATATGCAAGAGGCATATATGGTTTTTCAAAATTCTTTTAGGAACATACAATTTGAAGACTACAGGGTTAGAGACTAAGAACCTTGTGGTGCAAAGTTTGGGGCCCTGTCTCTCTTGTCTTTCCCCAAGACTGTATCACATTCGTCCCTAAGCCATTAGCTCTGTAGGTGGGGAGGATGGGAAAGAAGAGAGCAGAGCTGAAGCCCTACCTCCAGCCTGAGGGGCCTGCCCACCAGCCCCACAGCCTGCGTTCAAGTGCTTGGGCTCGCTCTCAGCCTTGCTCCAGAGGACCCAGAGTAAGTGGTGCAAAAGGGGCTCCCAGTCCAGACGTTGCAGCAGCTCAGGCTCCAGTTCCTCCTGGAGGCAGAATACCCTGAAGGGCAAGGTGCTTCCTCTCTGAGAGCCTCTCACCTCCCCACTTGCCCCTAGCCATCCTTTCTAAGTAAGCTTTCCTGAAAAGGGAATTATTGTGTTCACATCCTCTGACTTGGCTACAGTTAGAAGAGACCCACTGCTCTGGGTTAAAAAGAAACACAGCAAAGGCCTTAGGAAGGAGGCAGTTATTAGATCACAAAGGAAACACAGAAGTCTGCTTCTCTCCCAGAGGTTTAAAATGTCTGTCCTCACTCAACTCTGATGCAGTATAAAGAAGAAAAAGTAACCCATGTTCCAGATAAAGAAACCAAGGCCCAGCAAAGGTGAGCAAGTGCAGATCAACGGGGCATGCTGTTGCTGGAATCCACAGAAGGGCTCCAGCTTCCTCTGTATTCTCTAATCTGCATGGGCTGAGTCAGAAACTTTTGAAGTTTATGAGAAGGCAAATTCAAAGAGTTGTAAAAACTTTGCAACATATGTTAATGGCAAAGTGGTCTAATCAGGAGATAAAGACTGCCATTTATCGTAAGTATTATTTATTCAGTTTTAATCTTTCTTGATTGCATGTTCAAGCACATAGAAGAGTCTTCGTGTGCATTAAAAATAATGAAAATCTGAAGAAACACCTTCTTTGTATCCTGGAAAGTCTCCAGGTTTTCCAAATGTCCCAGTGGGATTGGTCTCTTCTAACTTGCTCTGCTGTGTTTGAGGGGAACATTACCTAGGGCTGGCAATCACCTTGAACTTGACCACAGCCACAGTCCTACCAGCCACCATGACAGTCTTCAAATTCATTGCCACTCTGGTTCCAGAGGGTTTAAGTATTTCACACACGTGGGCTGTACATCGGGGTTAGCTGCCTGAAGTGTGTGTATACACTCCAAATGCTGGTGGGATGGAAGATGTTTAGATGAGCGTGTGTGCATGTAAACACACATGTGTCTGTATGTACAGTCATGGATACACACACACGTGTGCCCTGATCTCATAGGGCTGGTGAAACCTTCTTTGGACACTTCTGGGAATAAAAGGCCTCAATGTAGGAGAAAAGGCCCAAAGTCCTCTTCTGATGTGTTCTGTTTCCAAGCAGCAAAAGTAAACAGTTTCACTCTAAACCAGTTGATTAGCTTTTGCTGATGGCTTCAAAACATTCCAGAATGACACAGCCCTGCTTCCTGGAATGAACACTTCTCATTCCCCTTCCTCCCCAACCCGCCAACTGTTGGGGTCCCTTTCTCGTTCCCTCCCTGCGTAGGTGAGAGGCCGCCAGCGCCTTAGAAATAGCAGTCTGCCCTTCAGCAGCTCGCCCCGGGTTCCCACCTTTTCTCCTCCTCCCCTCTGCTCTGCTCTCTCCTCACTTTCTCTATGGGGCTGCTCTGAGTTGCACATGCTGGAAGCTGTCCTGTGAACCAGTCCCATTTCATCCTTCCCTAGGCATACCTCTTTGGTAGCTGGACCTACATTTGCTCTCGCTGTCATCTGGATTCCTGGTGCATCTTGGGAGGACCAGCCACGCACTGTAGCTGCACCCTGTGCAGCTCCCGAGATGCAAGTTCCTCAGATTGATGGGCTTGAAAGGAGAGATTCAACACTAACGCTGTAGCTCATAGACACACAGGGCTGGAGAAAGCCTTGGAAATTATCTTACTACCTCCAGATAGGGGAACCTGGGCTGGAAGAGAGGCGGTAACTTGTCCAGAGTCACTAAGAAGAGTAAATAAAATGGAACTTGTATTTAACGTAAACTTATTATTGGCATATAGAATGCTTACACAGAGGCAAAAAAATCAAAATATACAAATCAGGCTTTATGAGGTTTAAATTTGGTTCTGTAGTTTCCGCACTGATGCTTATAGACTTTGGGTCACCTGGCAGAGCTCTGTTTTGGCTCAGGGTTGTGTGGGCGCAGGCCTTAGGGATGTATTGGTTTGGCTCTCCTTCTGATTTTAGATCTACAACACAGGAGTGTGTACCCACAAATACACATCCACCCTTATGGGTGCATCTTTAGAGGACCAGCCATGCACTGTAGCTGCACCCTGTCCAGCTCCCCAGATTTGGAACCAAATCAAGTTCCTCCATAATTTACTTATGGAAATTCTATACATGAAAGAAACAATTCTTGCAAGGCAGAATCATTTCTTCCTTTTTGTTTCTCTCCCTCTTCCCAGTAAAGCAGGGCAGACTATCATCTAGTTTCTTGTAGACAAAAATCCATGATCTCAGCCCTGGGTGGAGTAGGTGCTTGGGATTCTTTGGAGAGAAGGTGCAGAGAAAACTCACAAAGACATCATTATCGCCCTGCTCCCTGAGAGCAGGTCTTTGTGACAGCTTACGCAGACAGCATCCATTTAGCAGAATCTCAGTGGAATGGCTGTCTCAGTCCGTGCCTCTTGCCTCAGGATTAGGAAAAACTCAAGGAGTCTTCCAAAAATACAGGGAGTTAAGAGCCAAGCTATTTAGCAGTGTGAGCACAGAGGACAAATAGGTCCATTGTGATTCTCCCGATTCTCTTACCTAGAGCTGCATCTGCCAGAAGCAAAGTTCTCAGAGGGAAGCCCCAGGAACACATGCCTTTTATAACTTCTTTTGTTTTCTTCTTTCTCAATCCTGCCTAAACAGCAAACGCTCATTCTGAGACCTCACTGTCCTTTACTACCCTTAAGCAATATATTTTTTTATAGAGCAGACATTGCAAGTCCAAAGATGTGGGGTGAAAAATAACTTGGCCCTATTTTCTTCTTCACATGCCTAAATTGGAGCCTCCTGGCTGCACTAAAATCTTCTTGAGGAAATAAACTTTAGAGATGTCATTCGAAGAGCTCAATTCACTAAACAAACCTGAAGGTCTCAAATCAGCTCAGATCCATGGATCACACTGGATTCAAACTGGTCCACCCAGCCCCCAAATGCCTGTCATCACATTTATGAGCCAAGACAGGCAGAATATATCCTCCTAATTATCCCCAAATTTAAAACATTTACCCTGCTCAACTCAGGCACTGACAGTTAGGTTCCATGTTAGATTCAGACTTATTTAGCCAAAATAAGATAACCTCTTTCAAAGAAGTTTGACTGATCTTGCTAAATGTTTAGATTTCAAAAAAAAAAAAAAAATCTAAAAATTACAATAACTGATATAGAAAATGAGGATGAGGAAAACGGAAGATGAAAAGGGTGATAATGTATAATTCAGCCAATGCTGTTTACTAGCTAAGTAATCTTAGAGAATTGATTCAAGAAAGACTTGCCCAAAACTGAAATACATTCTCTGAGCTTACTTAGTAAAGTGAGGAGATTAGCACACCTACTCAGAACACGTTCAGAAACGAAATGAGATAATAGATGAAGGTATTCAATAAACATGCACATAGGTATTACTTTGAAGCTATCTCTTCCTTGGAAGCACTCTAATTTCTCAGGAATAATGCTTCTGTTTATTACACAGCACTTCTAATTTTCTCCAAGGACACAGACATTCTGCCCAGTGATTCTTACAACAAGGACAACATTCCCCAATTAATGGATGAGAACCAAGTTTGGGGATGAAATGCCAGACAGCTGGTGATAGGTAGAGGTCAAGCTAGAAGTGAAGCCATTGTCACCCTCCAGGTCTCGCCATGGGTTCTGTAGGTTCAAGACAATTCTATTTACAAATACTGGCGATAGGTTGAGGAGCTTCCAAGATCTACATTATCTAGACCAGGGGTCCTCAAACTTTTTAAACAGGGGGCCAGTTCACTGTCCTTCAGATCGTTGGAGGGCCGGACTATAGTTAAAAAAAAAAAAACAAAACTATAAACAAATTCCTATGCACACTGCACATATCTTATTTTGAAGTAAAAAAACAAAACGGGAACAAATACAATCATACAGCCTCAGGTGGCCCACGGGCCGCGGTTGG
The DNA here is from genome assembly GCA_963574355.1 of Loris lydekkerianus. NCBI lineage: Eukaryota > Metazoa > Chordata > Mammalia > Primates > Lorisidae > Loris > Loris lydekkerianus. Next base: position 46,339 of record CAUYPK010024578.1, read on the forward strand.
AGGACCCCTGATCTAGATCCTCTTGCCCAGACTGATTGCAAAAACCAGGCTTAGATACTTGGGAAGAGCAGCTAAAGAGAGTCTCAGAAAAGACAAGACTGGGCTGGTGAGAGTGTGAAGTACTCTCCTCTGCACTAGGCCCCAAGATTGCATATTCTGTGTGTGAGGCCTCAAGGCAGAAAAATTTGGCTTTCATAAAGCAAACAATAAGATGGGGTCTTTTTTCTCAAAAGACAAACATCCAGGAATTGGCTTCCCAAGTTATCCTCTCAGCTATATTAATAACAATCACAATAATACTTCTGTTGATTGAATATCCCTCTAGCCTTAAGATGACGACATTAGACTCTTCAATCATGAATTCTAGTTTTATTAGATAATCTTAGGCCCTGAACAGACAGCAGATAGACGCCAAGGGGTGCTGTGAAGGAAAGAGATTTATTTTTTCTCTTTTCTTTTCTTTCTTTTCTTTTCCTTTTTTAATTTTTTAAATTTAAAAAACAAATTAATTTTTTTTTTTACATAGAATCTCATTCTATTGCTCACCGCAACCTCAAACTCCTAGGCTCAAGCAATCCTCCTGCCTCAGCTTCCCCCAATAGCTGGGACTACAGACATGCACCAAAATGCAAGGCCAATTTTTCTACTTTTAGTAGAGACAGGGTTTCGCTCTTGCTCAGGCTTGTCTCAAACTCCTGAGCTCAAGTGATACTCCACCTTGGCCTCCCAGAGTGCTAGGATTATAGGTATGAGCCACATACCCGGTCAGAAAAAAGCTTTTCTAATAACTGGTAGAATATTCTCCTTCCCCAGTCAGTGACACTGTACCCCACCTCTCCCAGTAACTATAGGCTATGCACCCAACCTCTTAAGCTTTGGATGGGAGGCTAGCACAGATGGCCTTCTGAATTAAAGACTTTTTTCCCAATTCCAAGGTTCCAAAGCCTCACACAATTGAGCTGCCATTTGTAAAATCTACTATGCAAAAGCCACGTGTGGGTCTCGGGGCCCTACAAATCAGCTGCCTAAGAGCAGACAGCTTAAAACAACCCCTGTATGATGCTCTTGATCTCACACATCACAGACAGAGTTTGTGAGCTCTAGTTAAAGAATGTTTACAAAGCATAACCAGCAACATGAAAACTACTCTTGGGAAAACTGAGGTGTGGCACTTATTTCCTGTGAGGACGGGGATTTCTGCACTGGCCTGACACTTGTCATTATTACAGGCTGTTTCTAAACTGTCTATATTACTTGTGAGAAATCGCAGAGTATGATGAGTTTCCCATGTCTCTCATCTCTCAGAACTAGAAGTTTCTGGAGGTGGCCCAGGTTGGGAGGAAGGCAGGCAACTATGTGTCAGAGGCTAGTGAAGAGGTAAACTGAGGCCAGGCAAACTCAGCAGCCCACTGCCTCTACTCGGTGCCACAAGGCAAGGACAAGAGCTCCCACTGGAAGAATTGGTAGGTGCAGAAATGGGACCCCAGGATGGAAAAAGAAGGTGACCCACCCTTAAGATGACTTTATAGTAAAGACAGGATAACGCTGTGTCACATCAGAAAGTCGCACTTAACCTCTTTGAACCTCAATTTCCCTTTCTGTTAAACATTAACTGGCATTTGCCTCCTCAGATAGGCATGAGAAGTAGATAAAGTAATTCCTGTAAAGCATTCAGCACAGCGACTGTATTGGGTGAACCCCACTATATGTCAGCAAGTAAAAGTCGCAGCCACAGCCATCGCGGTGTGAGCAGCACTGTTCTCTTACAAATGTTTGCAAGGATCATTCTCTAAGGCCAGGATTTAGGTCATGTAAGGGAATGGATTTTGAATTTCTATGTGCGCATGGAGATGGGGCTATTTTGTGGTAAAGATTTATGTTGGATTAGGAAATAATTTTCAAGTGTCCTTGACTGTAGCTCTTTCGATGTGAGGCTGTCCTGAGGAATGATAAGAAATCTTTTCCAGTTTTGCTGCTATAAGAAGCAAACCAGAGTCTGGGCTCCTATCTTCTCCCTCCAACTTTTATGCCCTGGAGGTCCTGTACCCTTCACGAAGCATTCAAAGTGCGCCTGCTAGGGCACAGCCTGCAGTTTGGACGGGTCAGCCAGAAGGGCATGGCTGTTGCTAGAAGTGAAATCTGCTACTTCCAAACCACTCCAAATTAATCCTTCCATCTCGAGGGAGGCCTTTGGGCCTCCCATTTGTTTACTTAACTGCCAACCAAGAAAAGACAGAGTAGCTGGGGAAGAAGCCCAGAAGGGAAGACAGGGAACACTTTTCATGTTTTCATTACTTCACTCAATTATAGGTAACCACAGCAGAAACCTACTACTGATGGCGACACTCCCAGGCCAAGGGAAGTTGGAGGAGCATCGTGGGAGATGACGTAAAGAGTATGCAACAATTCCCCTTGACCTACAGGCTGTTTATCTCACTTCCCTGAGCTGGGGCTGAATTTCCAATCCATACACTGGCTTGGCTGCTGGAGGAACTCTGACGTGGCTAGAAGAAGGTGGACAAATGGAGCCTTTTCACACATCCAGAGCTTTCTTGAGAATTGGATGCACCTCTTTACCTGATGGGAAATGAGATCCTTCTTTGAGTCATGAAATGAAACTCATTAATTCTGAAGGAAGAACGTTCATTGCCTGAGAGGAGAGAGCTCACACCTTACTCTCTTGTAGGACCACAAACGTGAAACAGAGGATAAAGTCCATCTTCGTTTAAAGGTGGGGAGTCAGCTTAGAGAAAATAACAGGGTTAAATTGTATTAAGGAAGTCTGAGGTTGCCAGTTAAGGCATTCTGTGAACTGCAAAGTGATTAATCAACATAAGCCAGTACTAGTAGTATTTTTATGCTTTGTGGGTTTCTAGTTAGCCCTTCCGCTAAGAAATTCCAGGAAAGGAGTATTGACTAACCCAGACACACAGCCCCAAAAAGGACTACCGGCACCTCTAGCACCATGGAAGGGAGGTGGCCAGAGGGGAGATCTGGCACCAGGAGAAACTATGAACTGAGGGGCAAGAGCACAGGACTAAGACCAGGTCATCTGAGTTCCTGTCACAGTTTTGACAGTATCCCACCCCAGCTCTGGCAGCCTGCCCTTCTTTTTGGTCTCAATGTTCACACTTATAATCATGACAAAGTTGGAGTAGAGAATTATTAGGGTTTCTCTATGCTCAAAAAATTGTATGAGATTGTTCAAAGCCTAATTTCCTTATCTGAATCAAGACACCAAGCACACCAAACAAGAGGTCATCTCAAGGCCCTTCCTAACATCTGCATCATCAGCAGACTAATTTTCTAAAGGGATAAATGTATGTGTTCACGTGTGTGTGTGTGTGTGTGTGTGTGTGTGTGTGTGTGTCATAGGCAGGCCAAGTAGAGCAATGGGGCAGAACTCCAGAGCCCAGGGCCCTGCCTTAGATTTGCATCATTTCATCTGGGTCCTGTGTCCTCACCTGTTTAATGGTAGGGGGAGGAATAGAGTTGGATTACTTGACCTTGAGGTATCATCTAGTTCCAAAACAAGATGATTAGGTGAAGCAGAGACTGGATAACCTCTGGATGCCCCTCCTCGCCCTGGAGGAAGGTTAGAGGTCTGGGACCCACTTAGCTCCACACAGCCTGCTACTCTACAACCTGGGTCCCAGGATGCCTCTCAGCAGTGAAGGGTGTTGGCCAAGAGCAATCTCAGATGAAAGGGATGGAGAGGCTGTGCCTCCACATAGCATCTGCAGCCCAGGTCATAATCTCAGGCCTGCAGCTGTGGGCTGCTTCTCCTCCCTTTATAAACAAGCCCTACCTCTTGGCCACTCTTTCAAGGTCAAAAGACAGGGGAAGACTGCTCTGAGGATGAACCTGGGAGAAAGTCTTAAATGCTAGGCCAGCAGTCACAGTTGAATGCATTTTTTTTTTTCCCTTCTCAAAGGCATTCCTTCCTACTCTGTTATGTACATTCTCATTACCAAAAGCTTAGAAGGAGAATTAGATCAAATGGGCTTCTTGTCCAGGCTAATGAAAGTAGGATGAAGTTTCTTTCTTTCCCAAGGTCATCTAATATGTCTCCATGAGGCAGAGACAGACTGAGGTAAGGCACCCCAGAAGTAGAACCCTCATCTTAATTATCTAAATTTCTTGCCTCTACCATAACAGAAGCAGAAAGAGATGCTTTCAATTCCAAGTTTAAGGCCAGAGGAGGGCCACCTTCTTGTTGTATCAAACAAGGATACAGAGTAAGAACATACTGAGTGTTTATACTGTTCCAGGATATATGTTAGATGAGTTAAAATGCACTGCTTTATTCAATCCTCCCAATATGCATTGGCTCTGGAAATTATCATCAACAACTTTACACTGAGGGAGAAAGGGAAAAAGAGGAAGGAAGAGACCAAGCAACTTATTTAAAAAGGCTAAAGAGTAAAAAAAAATCCAAGCAATCCAAGCTTTACCCCTAAATTGTTCTGATTCCAAAACCCATGTTCTTATTCACCACCAAGTGGAAGTTCTTGTGCGTTTCTGGAAGACTCACTAGTAAACATGTTTTAAGGTGTGTACATTGATGGGTTAGGGTGGTAGATTTTGGAAAATGTGATAGAAACACTACAATTTGATTTCTATGAGAACACCCATAAAAGCTGAAGGGGAGTTTTCATTCTGAAATATCTAAATCAGCCCCTACAATGAAGACGAGGAACTACATCCACCCAGAGAGCACTCATAAAAACAACATCAGAAAACATTTATGTTCCTCGCAGGCAGAGTGGGGGAAAAGCAGCCAGGCGTGGACTTGGCTCCTCTGTCTTTCCCTTGCAGCTCTTCTCTGCTTAATGTCCAGCCCTAGCCCTGTACAAAGGATTCTGATGATTCCTTGCCCGGCCAACTGGGCCTCAGATGGCAAGGCCTCCCTATGAAGGTGAGTCTTCACTACAAAACATCCAAGCCCTGGAAAATCTGTTGGACGGCTGCAGCATTTATCATCATCATTTTCAAAATTCATTAGCCTTGATTGTTTGGAAATCTATTTCCCATTAATGTCTCTTTTTCAAAGATCATTGTCTTAGGCAGAGAAAAAAAAAAAAAAAAAAGGAGGCAGAGAGAAATGAAGGAATCATAGGAAGACGTCTGAGTGGAGATGATAAGGAAGAAGGGAGAGAGAAAGCAGCACAGGTTGAGCTTCGGCGACATTACTGGGTCTTAGAATTAAGCCAACTCTAGAAATAAGTCCTAAACCTGAATTTTTGTTTTTATAATTAAGACAATACCTTACTCTTTTGCTTAAGGCAGATTAGGTTAAGTTTTCTATCACTTCCAGCTGAAAGGATCCTGATAACACACTGGAAAAATTCAGCTCTCAAGTTAGCTTCTATTTCTAGGAATAAAATGTCTATTTCTAGAAATGAATCTAAAAAGAAAGATTCAGAGAGATTCCAGACAGAAAAACCAACGTGCCTAGCTAGGGTGGAGCTGCAACAAGCTTTCTGTCACCTGCTGCCCTGTTCTCCTTCCCTACACTGCACGGCAGCAGTCACACGGCAAGGCTCCCCCAGCCATAAACAATCACAGGACACGGTTCACAACGTGTGGCTTAGAGACCAGCGTCTGAACTGAAAGCTTTCTTTGTATGGCTGCATCTGCCCGGATGCTGGGCTTCTTCAGCACCGTGCATTTGCTTGGAGGTCGCGTCAGACTACTTTCCATTAGGGTTAACCACAAGTGGCAGGCTGGGAGGAGGCAGCAAAAATTAGAGGACCTAGCTGGTGCTCAAGAGAGGTAGACACCAGCCCAGAGACAGCGGAACTCATGTCAGCCCTGCCAACAAGCGGTCACCTCACAATTCTTCTTCCAGGCATCCAAATTCCTCATGACTCATTTGTCCCAAAAGAATTATGGAAACAAATAAACTTGACCAGCTTTGAAAATAAGACTTAGAACAAGGATATAGAATCCCCTCACAAAGAGGAGGGCATCCTTCCTAGTGAGCCATGCTCGGCCCACAAACAAGAAGATCCCCTCTTTCAAAATATTTTTAAAATATTTTGTAAAATTTTATATATAAAGATAAATTTAGCTACAGTGTCCCATTTCCCCTATGTATGGCAACTTTGGGGGTTACTTTTGGGGACGTCCAGGCATTTCTAATTATGACCCCTATTTCCAGCTGGGATTCCTCAAAACACACAGATGCAGAAGGGAGAAGCCAACTGATGTTGAGATAAGTTAATATTTAAATTAGTTAAAATTAGAAGAAAAGGTAGTTTGCTTGTGTGCTTGTTTTTTGTTTGTTTGTTTTTTGGTTTGTTTGTTTGTTTGTTTTGCAGTTTTTGGCCGGGGCTGGGTTTGAACCCACCACCTCCAGCATATGGGGCCAGCACCCTACTCCTTTGAGCCATAGGCACCGCCCTGTGTGCTTGTTTTTACCAGGGAGGGAATTTAGATAATTGGAGAGGGTGCGAAGAGCTATGTGGAGAAAGATGAATGGTGTTTTGCCCCTTAACCCTTGAGTATCAGAGCGAGGGAGGCAGCTATACAACAAGCTGTGAGGAAGGAAGAACCAGAACTTGATGAGGCAGCCATATCCAAGAGCCAGAAGTCCACAGTGAAGGATGTTACGGTGCCTGGAGTATATTCCTGTGATGCTGACACTGAGATGTGGAGAAAACCCTCAGTAAATGAGAATAAGAATAACTTCTCTCCACCTTCCTGATACATGATGTGAAACTAAAAGAGACATTGCCTTGACGTGCATTTAGCCCTGGGAAAAAATAGCATCTTAGGTGAAAAGATCCTCCTTTAGCATAATGGGGAAAGTGGAGAATATTACCAACATCCCCAAATAATTCTGTACTTTATTGTTGCTGCCTGTCCTGTATATCTAAATGGTGATTTGCTTGCTGCATAACCTTACCAGGAGCCTGTCTTATGGGTAAAGCAAGACGCTACCTAAATGTGTTTTTCTCGGAAATACATGAAAGTGCATCACAAATAAATACAAGGTTACATGGTGATATTGATGTTAAATATAACCATAATATCTGCGATGTGGTCCACAGACATCCTGTTTCTTGCTAATAGCATCCCAAGACTGGATGAGGTCAGTCTGTGGATTCTATTCACAAAGGCAGGCAGGAAATTTAGGGTTCTCTTCAAACACAACTCTTCACTCCAACCCTGTCGAAAAATCTTTGTTCAGTCTCCGAACTCTGCATGCATCCTCCCCACCCCTGTGGTCTATACACAGACACCATGCGCTGTCCCTCCTACCAACGAGCAGAACCCAGAACCCTGACTCGCCCAAACCAAGCCTCTGCCTCTGCTGGGGATGGAAGCCACTGCAGGGAGACTTGCTCTCATTCCTGCCCAATTTTGCATGCCCGTCCCCATTCCCGGTGACAACAACACATAGAGAAGCAGCAGAAGTCACTGTGCCTTCATGCATAATTAGCAAAGACGCTGACCGCCACCTTAGCACATCTGCTGTTCCTGACCCAGCCATGCAAATCAGCCCATACACGGGACCTTTGGGCAGCCCAGGGAGCCCTACCTCTCTGCGCTTACTCCCACTTCCTGTCAACTGGCATCAATAGATAGAGGCTGAGTCTAGCTGACAAAAGCAGGATTTCAGATTCAGTTCAACTCGGATTTAAGTCCTGGCTCTGCTCTTTTCTAGTTCTGCGTTCAAATGTTAGCATTCTGATCCCTAATAACTAGGAACGAGGCTGTAATAACCTCATCATGGGAACAGTAGAGACTGGATAGACTGACCTACGCAAAGCCTGACTAGACGCCCAGCGAATTTAAGCTGCCTTCACCTGTTACCCAAAGGCTGGCAGATGGACAAAGGAAGGGCTTTATCCTGATTGGCCAGTGCAAGTTACCCATCGAGGGGCTTTCTACAAAGATGTTCCCTGAATACAAGAATTCCACAGCCCTAATCACTCTTCTCTCCTCTCAGGGATGTCAGCCTGTACCCACTACCAAGCAGACAGGTACGCTTCCAGCACCACAGCCACCTGGTTCTCTCTTTTGATTTTTGTCATTACAAAGTTTGTGAGTGTTTTCTCATGTGGGCTTAGAAGCTCACCTGGGAGAAACTAATCAAAGTAAAATATATCATATTTTTTACATCTCAATTGGTTTGACCTCACTGTCTACACACACACACACACAAAAGGCCACCTGCACCACCATTACTAAAACTAAGTACTTCTGTTTCTCCTCTCTGCTTAATTTTTCTCCTAAGGACCTATCATTCTTTAACTTACCATATACAGTAGAACCTCCATAGCTGACTCTTCCCTACACTGACCACATCCTTAAGGTGACCTAATTTTCATGGATCGGGCATGCACCACATGTAAGTACCAGTACAGTAGGCCTAGTTCAGGGGTCCTCAAACTTTTTAAACAGGGGGCCAGTTCACTGTCCCTCAGACCGTTGGAGGGCTGGACTATAGTTTAAAAAAAAAAAAAAAAAACTATGAACAAATTCCTATGCACACTGCACATATCTTATTTTGAAGTAAAAAAAAAAAAAAAAAAAACGGGAACAAATACAATCACACCGCCTCATGTGGCCCATGGGCCGCAGTTTGAGGACCCTAGTTAGTTCCTATGCTGACCACCCCCGTATGTTGACCAGTTTGTTATAGTGTCTGGGGTGATCAGCTTACAGAGGTCCTACTGTATTTTAGTTTATTCTCTGTCTCTTTTATTAAGGGCAGAGATTTTTGTCTGTTTTCTTCACAGCTGTATCCCTCACACCTAGCATAACTCAAGACAGATGGATAAAATGACTGTATGTCCTACCTTACCAGGAAAGGTCACATTTATGCCTTTATTTTCCATTTTATTATTATTATTATTATTTTAGAGACAGAGTCTTACTTTATCATCCTCAATAGAGTGCCATGGTGTCACAGCTCCCAGCAACCTCCAAGTCCTGGGCTTAAGCAATTCTCCTGCCTCAGCCTCCTGAGTACAGGCACCTGCCACAATCCTTAGCTATTTTTTGGTTGCAGTTTGGCCAGGGCTGGGTTCGAACCCACCACCATCAGTATATGGGGCCAGCGCCCTGCTCACTGAGCCACAGGCGCCACCCTCCATTTGATTATTAATAGCTTCCCTTTTCATTCTCAAAAGTGTCCAACTTGAGATAATCAAATACACATGGTTGATTAATATTACATATTTGTTGAAATTAATTAATAAGTTTGGTCAATTGGATACTTTAAAGCAACCTATCAATTTCTGTAATCAAGAGTATGAACCTGATGCAACTGAAATATACATGATATTTTAGAAGCATGAGAGGAGATTGATTAATGTCTTATAATAGTCCTGCTTGCAAAATTCTCACAAGGCTGGCAGGCTGGTTTGTTCTGATAGACCCTAGCTACACACAGCTGTTGGCAATGAAAAATCCTACACTTCATGCTGCTATTCAGAGCAGTGTCAAGATGAGAAACCTATAAAATCGTGATCCTTAGAGAATCTGGGAGGTTATGCTTAGTTTACCTCTCTAACCAAATCATGAGAGAAACGAATGGAATTGTGAAAGCATGACCAAGCACCTGCCCACAGGCCTGCAGCATCATGACAATATCACATACTAGAAACCGGAAGCTTCTCACTTCAAGACTGACTCAACTACAACACACCCCGTCAGTGTTTGCAAACGGCATCTGACCTGTGGGACAGCATCTCAAGATGGCAAATAGAACTTCTATCTTCTTAGCCTGGGCTAGTCTTTTTAAGGCCAAATTGGTGTATTTTGTGGTTCTGTTTTCCCAAGTGGACTATTCCCAAAACCAAAGCAAAAAGCTCCTAAGCAAAAAAGTGGAAGGAAGCCATCCAATTTAGTCTGCTGATCAGGCAAGACAGATGGAACTTCGACTGACTCTGCAGTATGTCCATCTCCCTGCCAGAAATTACCATGTAAATTAAAATGGGAAGAAGAAAAACCTCCCCCCAGATACTCAGGGCTGTGACTCAGTCACAGAGGCTCTGTAGTAACTGACCGGAACACCAAGTATGTTAAAACAGGCAGCATTTGAGGTCAACGTGACATCTTCTTCAGCCCTTCTAACCTATGTATTTAGGGTACACTCAGTTCCCTAACAGGAGTCTCCTATGGAGCACAGGCAGCCAGGGAGTACTCAGAAGTCAAGGTCACGCCTCTTAATGCAAGAAAGCGGCCAAACATCGTACATGCAGAGCCGTTAGCCTCCACCACACACGCAGGCCTGGACGGGACCCGGGCAGCCATGTGAATTCCGGCGGCTTTCCCGTCTGTGCACCTAATTTTAGCAGATTATGGCCCTGCCACCCCCACCATGCTGTCTCCACATGAGATATCCAAGCAGTCAATGGCTTTGGCAGGAAACTTCCATGGAAGTTAAACGATACCCCCAGGGAGGGAGGCAAGGAAAGAGAGGTCGGAAGCAGCCCCCGGGCCATGGAAACTCCTCTCCAAAGCCTGCAAATGGTCAGTTTGTGTGTAGACGACCCTGCCCAGCCCTCTGGCCCCAGAAATGAAATCCAGACTCACTGTGGAAGCTGCCAGTGCCGCCAGCCTCTGCTGCTGCCACGCCACGCCGAACACGCCCCTCCGGCATGGCCCTTCCTGGCAGTAAATGGGGGAGAGAGAGGATGGGGAGAAAGAAGAGAAGGGCTGAAGGGAGAGGAAGGGAGCATGGCAGGACGAAGGAGGGTGGGAAAGGCAAGCATGGGTGTCTTTAACCAAGTGGCGTGTCTTCCTAGCCTCAGCCTCTAAACACCCTTCTTGGGCCTCTGGTGAGAAGGCTGCTCACAACATCCCTTCTTCAAGGCCCTCACTGCTGAGATCACCCAGGCATGCACTCCAGACTCAGCAAACACTGCCTGACACCATTCCTAGTGGGTGACACCAGCTGTCTTCTTTTGTGGACCACCAGGACTCACAGGGCTTCCCCCCATGGACTCAGTTCTACTCTCGTCAGGATGAGCCTTCCAGCTAACCTACACTCTGAAAGGAAGTGGGTTTCATCTAGAATTTCCAACCCCTTAGGTCAAACAAATAGCACTTTCTCCAAAGCTTCTAAGAGAACATTTGTTCTTACTGTGTCCAGCAGAAAATCCCTAAATTCACTACTCTTCTTAGGGCTTTCCAGATTACCTTCCTCACCACTCTGATGTGGAATGGAGGGTAGCTGGCCAGATGCCACCCTGCGGGCAGCCTCAGCCCTCCTCCTTCTTGCTGTTAACAGAGTCCCCATCACCACTCAGGAAAAACACCTATTTCTCTTGAGAGGCCTCTTGAGCACTCAGAGGAGGGACTGTGTGGGCAGAGACTCACAGTAACTTAGCAATGGCATTTCTCCAGTGCCTCCAGCTCAAAAGCTGTGTGCAAGAGATGAGAGACAGGGCCCCTGCTCTCCATCCAACCAGAGGCAGAGGAGCAGGGCTGGAAGGACCTGAAGAAGACACCGGCTCGTGAACCCAGTGTGAAACCAAGGAGGCCACATAAGGAAGACAATGAAACGCAGATTGCTGGGCTCTGTTGGCAGTGAGGGCTGGACAGGGGGAAAGAACAAAGAGGTAGATAAAGAACGGACAGACGGGCAGTTAGGAAGACAAGATGTGATAGCTGATCTGTGTCTACCCCAAAATTCACTGTGTTGAAGCCCTAACGCCCAATGCTTCGGAACGTGACTGTGTGGGGAGAGAGATGGTTAGAAGAATCAACTAAGGTTAAATGGGTTCCATAGAGTGGGCCCTAATTCAGTATGACTGGTGTCCTTATAAAAAGACATTAGGACACAGATAGCACAGACAGACTGGTGACCATGAGGGGACACAGTGGGTAGGCAACTATTTGTAAACCAAGGAGAGGGGACTCAGAAGCAACCAAATCTGCCAACACCTGATTGGATCCCTCTAGCTGGAGGGAAGCAAAGGGGCTTCCTGTGGGAGGGCTGAGAAGGAAGAGACTGGCACAGTGCCTGAGGGCCTAGTAGGCCAGGGGGAGGAATTTATATTCTGAAGAAGTGAGGATTCACTTCAGGCCCTAAACAAGCAGGGAGGATAATAGCATTTGAGAAGCATGGGCAGGACAGTTGTCAGCCTGAAGATGTGTGCACGGATCTGGGTGTTGGACTAGCCAGGGTGTGACAGGGGTAGTTTCCACCAACATGCAAAGAACAAGGTCCTGAGAAGACAGACAGAGCAGGTAGGTGATGAAGGGACAGGGTTCCCTTTGTGGAAGCTCCCAAGAGGGCTTCCGCAGGTGCCAATGGCCGCTGAGGAAAGCTCTTTGGAGAGGCGGGAGGTGGCCAGGGTGGGTTTAATTTCCAACACACCAACTTTCAACCTCTAGTGATCTCTTGGGGGGGGGGGGGCTTAGGCATTAAGCAATAAAGAGGAAAAAGATGGAGGCTTAAAAGTAAATCCCAACAGCTCCTGTGTAAAAGTAAAAAGGGGGTGAAAACCATGTGAGTCTGAGAGGTTTGTGAAGGAGATTTCTAAAATAGCAGTACCCAAACTTGAAATGAATGAAAGGAGGCCAGTTTCACTGTAGAGGCGAAGGAACTGCTGAGCTAGAGCCAGGCGCATGGTATACATACACATGAAAAAATGCTCGTCTTCTTTAATCATCAGAGAAATGCAAATCAAAACCACTTTGAGATACCATCTAACTCCAGTAAGAGTAGATCACATAACAAAATCCCCAAACTACAGATGTTGGTATAGATATGGAGAAAAGGGAACACTTCTGCACTGCTGGTGGGAATGCAAGCTAACACATTCCTTTTGGAAAGAAGTTTGGAGAACACTCGGGAATCTAAAAGTTGACCTGCTATTGGATCCTGCAATTCCTCTTCTAGGAGTATATCCAAAAGACCAAAAATCACTTTGCAAAAAAGGTATTTGTATCAGATTATTCATTGCAGCTCAATTCATAATAGCCAAGTCATGGAAGAAGCCCAAGTGCCCATCGACCCATAAATGGATTAATAAATTGTGGTATATGGATACCATGGAATACTATGCAGCCTTAAAAAAGATGGACCCTTTATCTCTTTTATGTCTACATGGAGGGATCTGGAACATATTCTCCTAAGTAAAGTATCTCAAGAATGGAGGAAAAAGTATCCAATGTACTCAGAATTTCTATGAAACCAACTTATATTTACACACACTTTCTTATGAAAGATAGATCACAACTATAGCCCAGGATGAAGGAGAGAAATGGAATGAGAAGGGAGAGGAAGGGGGAGGTTTGATAGTGGAAGGGTATGTGGTGGGACCACATCTAGGGAGCATATTGAAGGGTAG
>CAUYPK010024580.1:0-15884 GCA_963574355.1 Loris lydekkerianus
CACTTCCATTTTTTAGTCATGTTGGTATCAACCACTGGATAGTTTGAATTAGCCATTAAGAAGTCCCAAAGAACTCAGGTGGTTAAGCTGCAGACAGATTATGCCAACATGAGACAAATAAAGCAATTAGTGATTGCCTAACTCAGTGTTTTCAACCTTTTTTGATTTCATGACACACTTGAACCTATAGTTAAACTTCTGTGGCACACTTAAATTATGTTGACCAAAAGAAAAAAGAGTAAAAACTATATGTATATTTAACTATGCTTTGAATTTCTTTCAAAAATAATGTAATGATCTTTAAAAATTTTTGCTGTACACTTAAAATCCTCTCATGGCACACCACTGACCTAATTCAATGGCGCAAGGTCTACTTGGAGTCTGACCACCAGCTGCAGTAAATGAGCTGTTCCAATATTCTGTGCTCACCTTTCCAGTCCTATCTTTGATTAGCTCCACTTTCTCTTTGTTTCCATGGTCCATTTATATATTGAGAATATTTAAACAAGACAGGGAAGAACGAAGAATCAATTCACTGCTTCCCCCAAGAATTGACTCTTTTCATTTTATAATATTTACTAAAAGTCTTCCTTTTTAAAAAAAATGAAATGCTACAGTTAATTCTCCTTTCAGAAGTGTCTATGCATTAATATACATTGTTCCAATGCATTTTAGATCGTCACACACATATTTGTAGAACCATTCTGATATTTTGTTTTGGTTTATATTTTTTTAATTAACAAAAATAACATCACACTTCTTTCTACAACATTATGTTTTTGAGATTTATATGGGCAGATACATATACATAATATATATATAGTTCTAGCTCTGTTCTACCTTATAAAATTTGACTTTCACTTGGTAAATAAAACACTTCATTTGCTACTTGTGTCGAGTGACCCTCTTCATGCCTGAATCAGGCCCAGGGATTACAGGGAAGTTTTGCTAGAAGAGGTGGGAGAAAACGGTGATGCTTATATATTATCAATACTAGATCTTTTGAAAATAACAAAACTAAACTAGATGGGAATTCAGGAAAATGTGAATGAACCAGATCTTTTCTAGACACACCAAAATGGAGAATTAGTCTGCATATGAAGAAAATAAAGCTATAGGGCATGAAGTGACTTTCTGCTCTTGAAACTAAATAAACAAGAGGTCATTCATGCCAGGTTATTTCTCTACATGGAATCCTCATACAAACAAATTGAAACGTAACTTAGAGGCATTACTTGTAATTGATTAATACAAAAGTGAGCTTCAGCCAGTTGTGCAAACAAGCCAAGTGCCTAGCTGTGGCTGGTCAAATAATTTCTTTACCAGGTTTCTGCTTTCAGTCTGTGAAAGCTCATTGCTCAGGCTGCTAGCGCAAAGCTTTGTGAACCTCTTCCTGGCTTTAATGATACCTGATTCATGAGTCATTCTTTGTCAAATAAATGGTTAAATTTATTTTATCCAAAGTTAATCTTATTAACACTGGGTTGCAAAGCTGGTTAATGGCAGTCTTTGAAATACCTGGACCAAATCTCAAAATTAACAATTGCATGGAGCAAGAGATAGAAAGCCTTATAGCTTGTTGTGCTGTTCATCTTGCTACTTCTTATGTTTGAAAAAAAGCTGTAGAGAATTAAGATAATGAATTCTTAGAAGCCCCCTCATTAGAAAAATGAAAATGTTCAGTATCCAGCCTCAAAATGGCTGGTCACAAATCTAGCTTTACTCCCTTGTTTTTTTTCATGATTGCTTTGTTCCCTTCCAGGTAAATCTAATTACTGCCTCTTTTGACTGGGTGAAACACTCTTCCCATTTGTTCCAATAGGTAGAGAAATATAGTCTGGTGAATCAGAAGTTGTCTTTTTTTTAGTTGCTGTCAGCTTAGTTTTGCCCTACACTTACCTTGACTTCTGGCTGGTTAATGAATGTGATGTGTCCATCTCTTCAAAGTCTGGGTGTGCCAAGTTTGTGCTGACTCACTGATTAAACCAGGATTTGCAGTTCCCACCCAGGTTATAGTTTCTTTAACCACGCCCAGTCTTAGGTGTTCATAGGAAGGTGACATTGCTATATATCATTATGGTATCTGAACAAGTAATTCTCCATTTCATTTTCATTTTTATTTTAAGCTTCATAATGAGTACAGCTTCTAGGATTAAAAGACTTTTAAATATTTTTAAAATTTTACTTCAAACATGATTTTGTTTTGCCAAGATGTTTTAGACTTTTAGAAGATAGATAAAATCAGTATGTTTTACTATCTCCTCCTCCTTTAAATAAAAATTTAATTGCTAAAATACTCAATATGAGTCAAATGATACATTAAAAGTAAAGATTTGTCATAAGGTAAGTATCAAGCTTCACCTGATTAGGTTCTAAATAAAATCATGGTGTTTAAATTATCTACAAATAAGCTCAGCCTGTAAAATATTAATTTACAGATACCTGAGAACACGTAATGGGTTTGATTAACTTAATATAAGCCTATTATCTTACCTTGTAAAGAGCACAGAAATTTTAAACTTAACCCTAAAAGGTCAAGGTAATAACTTTTAAAAAATATGGAATCATGGTCCAAAAGCTATAGATTATGAACAAAGTCTTCAGTGTCTAACAGTTCTGTTTGTGTGGGTATGGCTGCTGTAATGTGGCTGAAGGACAATGTTTCTCTCAAAGTTGAATCCACGTTGCGTATCTGTGAAAGTTCTTCAGTTTAATTTGGTTTGTGGTTATATTGCTATTTACATATAATGTGGAAGATGGCTTAACTCTATGAGCTGGACTGCAAGGAGGTCACCCAAAATGAGCCATTTCACTTAAAGGTATTGTGTATGTTAGTTTGTAGAGTATGATATTGGTTTTTAAATGCAAATCATGGCTTAATCACATCACATAAAGTTGTAATTTCAATGACATTTTCTGTTTCTTTGCTGTTTTTGTTTATGGAAATTTATTAGCCCATCACAAAGGATTTCATGGTCTTTCAAACTAGGTGATCATTTGAGCTGCATGAAAGACTTGGTAGAGAAAGTGCTGGACAAAAGTCAAATCCCTTTTCTATACCACACTTTGCCACTGTCTGGCTGCAGGAGTCTCAGTAGTTATTCAGAGATAAGCACAGTGCATGGAATTGAATTATTTTGCCAGATTTGGGTCTCACTTGTGCTATTAGCTATGTGTTTTTTGGCAAATCACTTAATCTTCACATCTCTGTAGAGGAATTGATAACAATACCTCTCTCACAGGGTAATTAAGATTTAGTCAGTTGGGATTCATAAAGTACTTAGAATACTGCCTATAGACAACTTATTGATACAATTTTAATGTGATATGAATTCATTGGATTTGATGTCTATGAAGATTATTCTTAGTTTGAAAACTGTCTCATTTTAAGTCTGTTTGTTGCCTTTGTTTTCAATGCATCTTTAACTTATAAAACTTATGCCGGAAAAGAGCATTGTTTCTAAGTAGAGTATTAATGGTTAAATAGTAAACACCAATGATACCTTTTTTGTCACTTATTTTGAATCAAAAAATATTTATATAATTATATTAAAGGTTAAGCAAAATATTCATGTATCTCATAGTTATACAGACTGCACCATTTCCTATAACTGGGCTTGGACCTTATTTCTACATTTTATAAACATTTTGTTTACCTCCTGAGGGTTAATTTTATTTTTTAATTTCTGCTTTTATAAAAGTGCTATTGGGTGGCAGGCTGCTTGGAAAAGAGAATTTGATGATTCAGTTTCACCTCTACATTGTCATATCGTCAGTAAAAATATTCCACTGCTTCTCAGGTTCCTTCAGTACAAGGCTTCAATCTTTTTTTAGGCTTATCACATACTCATAACTCTTTGTTCAACAATCTACAATTTGTTTTAACTACATTTAAAACAAGTTAAATTGTAATATTTTGTATGACCAAGAGCGGTGTAACTTGTGAGAATAAGAGCGTAGTAGTTGAAGGATGGATTCGTTTGTTCTGGGTGGGGGGTTGTTGTTTAAAGATGAGGCATGCTCTCTGGAGTGAAAGCGGACACTGAAATTGGAACTTGTCTCCAGTGATGGGAGAAAGTCCAACCAAGCCAGCGAGCTCATTACCTTAGAGAGAAGGATGATGGCAATAGGAGGAAGTCCTGACAGGTGGGAGGTCAGAGTCCAGGAGGACCAGCAAGGTGCAGCAGATGGTGTCCCAGCATGTGGGTGGGCCTCGGTGACACAGAGTCTGGAAGGATGTAGCCATATCCATGCAGATAAACAGAGAGGTTCTGATTGCAGATCGTGGGTTCTGATTACAGCTGCGTCTGGGGTTGGAGCCTAAAATGTAGCCCCTGAACAAAATTGATAAATGAGCACAGTGGCCCATTTTTGAGGCAATACTGTACTATCCAAGACTCTGGTATATGAGGCCACAGGTTGAAGGAAAGGGGTGACATTCTTGTGTTTGGAGGTTGTGTGGATTGGAAAGATGCTGGGGCTGGGAGCCAAGCCAGGTCTTTATAGATGCTGACTTTGATATTGATACTTGTGACTGTCTTTGAAAATTGGAAAACTCACTGTGTTAATTACTTTATTACTAATGAGGAAGATTAAAAGGAAACTTTGATGTAATTAGTCTTGTCTTTTTCTCTTTTTTCATGTAAAGCTTGCAGCAGCCTTCAGACCAGACTGAATTCCCTGCAGTTGGGAATTGCAACTCACACAGGGAGTTCAGGTTAAGTGAAGCCAACAATAGGGAAGTGTTATTATTTCCCATGCTTCTTGGATTCATACTTGGGAAGATTTCATCTATCAGAGCAGGAAGAATAAAATGAAAGGATTAGGAAGAAGGTATTTGTTTCTGACTGAAGTATACTTGTAATAGAAGAGAAAATGGTGTGGAAGTTGCTGGAATTAATTTCCTTATAGTAACATGATTATTAGCTGGTCCTTTTCCTGGCAGTGAGTCTTTGGGAAATCATCAGACCTAGTGATGTTACTTGAGAATGCTCTACATCAAACCAAGCCTCCCCCACTGGGGACTAAGAGAAAATTGAACTATGAATTTTATTTTTGCCTGAATTTTATTATAGCTTTTAACAACCTTCCTTTTTTTGATCTTAGACCTATGTGTACTGACATATTTGTAATCAAAGAGAAAAGGAACCCTCAAATAAAACAAAATTCAAGCATTCCTGTGCTTTACATTTTGAATGAAACCTTAGATTAATGTCCATTTCTTTTTACTAGGTTACTATGAACTTTCGAAGTCTCATTATTGTTTTTCTAAGAACTATTTTCAATAGAGGAAAAATCCATGTTTCTTTGTAATAAACTTTCTTTATAATGGTGAATCTTATCTAAAGGAATGACACATTCATTTATCAAATAGCAGTTAATTTAAGTAGTTAAGGTAAGATAAATTTTGCTGTCATGAAATCTAGCTTCAAATTCTGACCTTTTATGTGAGCTGGAGGCAAGTTATTTATTATACCGGGTTTTAGTTTAATATCTCAATTTCTACCTTCTTCATAGAAATAGTTATTTCTGGTTCATCCTTGGGAATCACAATGAATGGAAAATATTCCCCTTTTTAATGAAATTTTTTTTATTGGATATCATATTTATATGTTCCACTTTTAAATGCCCTCAGAATCTGTACCTAACTGTCAGAGATCCAACAGAGAAACAGTCAAATAAAACCAGTAGGAAATATTTCTCCAGAAAGTTACCAGCCACATAACATGAAAAACAATATTAACAATGGCTGAATATTTTCTTGACAGCCCTCATAAATTAAGAAATGTATTGCAAGGAACTTGCCTAAGGAATCCCCAGACTGGCAGAAGGCCAGCCTGCCAACTCCAGGGGTAGAGTTCAACCTCACTCCACAGGTAGAATTTCTTCTCAGTTCTGAAGGCCCTTCAAATGAGCGGATCTGGGGCACCAGTTATTGAGGATAATCTTCTTCACTTAAAGTCATTTAGTTGCAGATATTAATTTTACCTGGGTGGCGCCTGTGGCTCAGTGAGTAGGGCGCCAGCCCCATGTACTGAGAGTGGCGGGTTCAAACCCAGCCCCGGCCGAACTGCAACCAAAAAATAGCCAGGTCTTGTGGCGAGTGCCTGTAGCCCAGCTGCTCAGGAGACTGAGGCAGAAGAATCATGGAAGCCCAAGAGCTGGAGGTTGCTGTGAGTCCTGTGATATCACAGCACTCTACTGAGGGCGATAAAGTGAGACTCTGTCTCTACAAAAAATAAATAAATAAATGAATAAATAAATAAATAAATAAATAAAATACAAAAATAATTTTACCTATGAAGTTCCTTCATAGCAATACCTAGTGTTTGACTGATGAGATAGGGAGTATAGCCTAGTTAAACTGACACATGAATCTAACCACTACATCACTGTCTACCCTTTGTCCACATTGTGATCATACACATTTCTTAAAACAAAGTTAATCTCAAAATAAAAACAAGTAAAAAAACAAGCTTCTGCCTAACGTGACACAGCTATGACAAAGCAACCCGAAACACACGAACCCTTTCCCTACAAGAGGACACAGTGGCATCGAGTGATGTTTGCTGTCCTTGACACCCTTTAACTTAAATACTGTGATATAGACTTAGCTGTTATTGATATATATTGGAGAAAATACAGTGGCATGCACCTATAATCCAAGCTACTCAGGAAGCTGAAGTGAAAGTTTCATTTCAGCCCAGGAGTTCAAGACCAGGCCCAGCAGTATAGAGAGAGCGTATCTTGAAAAAAGATATTTTTACATTAATATGTTTTCTGTTAGATGGTAATGGCTTAAAATAAGGAAGAAAAGTGTTATTTACACATCACATGCACGTATTTTTATAACAAGATATGGCATAATTATAATTTGTCTTTGTTTCTACAACAGGTCATGTGGTCACGCTCATTTCTTTATTCCTAGAGTGTCTCAGCCATGAACAATGCTTCCCGAATTGAATTATTGTGCCTTTCCATTGACCGTTGTCACAAAATGTAGTAATGTGAGATGCCCTGAGCATACATACACTGTGTGTGTGTAGAGAGAGAGAGAGTGAAAGAGAAAAAGAAAGAGAGAGAAGAAGACAGATTTGCTGTAAGGAATTGTTTTATGTAGTTATGGAGCCTGGCTGGGTAAGTCCGAAGTCCTCAGGGCAGTTGGAAGTCTGGAAACTCTGGGAGAAAATGAAGCTGTATACTGTCCATGGGTGGAATGTCCTCTTCCTCCTGGAAACCACTAATATGCTTTTTGTTTTTGTTTTGTTTTTCAGCTGGATTGGGTCAGATCCACCTAGATTTCGAAGGATAGTCTCTTTACTTAAGTCAGCTGATTATAGATGTTGAGCACATGTATAAAATTCATTTACTGTACCACCTAGATTCCTGCTGGAGTGAACAGCTGGGGACTTTTGCCTACCTGAGTTGAGACATCAAACTGATTATTCAGAGAGTCCAAGTTTGTTCTTGATGACTCAGAGTCAACAGGCATAAGGGCAGATGTCTACAATGTATCATCAAAGACCATGCTGATTATATACACAGGCTCTCACTTCGTTTCCTGAGGAAGTTCTAGATAATAGTTTGCTTTTTAGGCATTTCTTTTTCCTTAAAAATAGAATGAAGTGTTATAGCTGCAGAAAGCTTTTTAGTAGCACGAGAGGGCTCTTTTTTTTTTTTTTTTCCTCTCCTTCAAAAAGAGTTAACTGAGGCCTTTTCTCAACAAATTTTCTCACTTTCTAGAAAATCATCTTATCCACAGTCTATTGCTATTAATGTCTTCAAGTTAACACACTGTTGAAAGCGTCCGTTGACGCGTGGATCAGGCATGATCTTTGGGGAAAGCAGTCTTTTTTTATTGTGTACATGTATTGTTGCCTATGGAGGGGCTAATTCTGACAACAGGTTTGGAATTTAGTTTTGTTTGGCTAGTCAGGAAGAATTCTAGAATTTGAAATTCCAGAATACTGGTCTCAGGAGAGCTGAGCCTTCTCAGCATATTTAAAGTGTTTAAAAAGTACTTTAAAGAAAAAGAAGTCAGACTAGAGGGGTGTCCCTGCCACGTGAAAGGGGCCCATTCCTGAGTGCACGGTCAGTGGTATTCATCCTGGTGACCGCCTTCAGCCACGCTCCTGGGCCTTGGTGCATGGATAACAGTGTGCTGGGCTATTCTCCTTTCTTGCATGCTCTCTGGTGACACGAGGCAAGAAGACACAAGTTGCTGTGATTGGATGGTAGGTGCTAAATTTGACCAAGAGAGCTATTTTTAGGGAAAACATCTAGACCAGCTTTTCTGTTTTACCCTTCAACTCTGATGGGTGGGGGTAAGTTGTGGCATGGAGTTTGATTCCAAAATATGTACTTTATCATCCTTTATATTGAACTTACTGTATTCTATTTAGTTCAATGTGAAGGGAGTATTTGTAAAAAAATAATGAGGGTAGGAGGACTTCCTGACAATCAGCAGCTCCCTTGGTTACTGGGTGCCTTTTCCTGTCTCTACTTATGATCAGCAGGTTATCACCCCCTGTTTTCTTTTAGATGAGATAATTTTAGTGCTTGGGGCCAACCAAATTCTTTCCCAAGCCCCAGTCTTTGTGGTCTGCTCTGGCATGTGATGTGATGTGAAGAATTTAGGCTTTGGATTCAGTTAGACAGAGTTTCCATTCTCATTAAGAGGATAGTTGATATTTGTAAGCCTTCGTTTTCTCATAAAGAAAACATAGATAATTAAGAGAACTCTGTTGGAGTAAGATAATATGTGTGTGAAGTGCAAGATACAGATAGATAAAAAATGTATTTTCTTTGCTGTCACCTTCTACTTCTTATACTTAAAGATATGTGAGGAGGGCGGCACCTGTAGCTCAAAGGAGTAGGGTGCCAGGCCCCCTACCAGAGGTGGTGGGTTCAAACCCAGCCCTGGCCAAAAACTGCAACAACAAAAACAATGACAAAAAAAGAGTGAGTAAATAGCGTTTTGGGTGGAGATGGGAGTTGTTCCTGCTATTGCTCACAGTCCTTTGCGGCTCCATGTCTTGTCTTACTTGTAAAGGTAAACTTGCACTAGTTATCATTTAACTCTAGAACATTGTTTTAATGATAGTTGTTTACCAAAGGGAGAATGTGATTTGGTTTATGAACAAAGGCTGATGAGGACCATAAACACCAACCAACATAATTATGTGATTGCAGATTTTAAGAATGTAATTTGTATCTTGATACTGTACTCTCAACCTTCATTTATTCATTTATTATCATCTTTTTTTTTTTTTTTTTTAAGACAGAGTGCTGTGGAGTCATAGCTCACAGCAACTTTAAATTCCTGGGTTCAAGCGTTCCTCCTCCCTCAGCCTCCTGAGTAGCTGAACTTATACGTACCCACCAGAAGGCCCAGTTAATTTTTCTATTTTGGGTAGAGACAGGGTCTCACTCTTGCTCAGGCTGATTTCAAGCTCCTGAGCTCAAGGAATCCTCTTGCTGCAGCCCTCCTGGAGTGCCATTATTACAGACATGAGCCAGTGCTCAGCCTCCTCAACCTTTAAAAACAGATGAAAGCCTTATTCCTAGATATCACTTGTTATATTTTTTCTGTACAGACTTACTTATAACCTGTTAGAATATGTTACACTAGCTTTCTATTTCTTTTTAATTTTATACTCTTTCACAATCTTAGTGTTAGAAGGAGAAATGTTGACATCTCAATACTTTGTGGTCTTTTTCTTGTCGGAAAAAAACATGGCTCATGTAGGCTCACATTTTTGTCCATACTAGGTCATGGACTTAAATACTTTAGACTTTTATGTGTTTTCTCATATGTTTCAGTTTATATCCAAGGATTTTTAATTATAACATAAGTACCTTGTTATTATAACATATGTTTCTTTATCATCATAAATGTCCATTTATCTAATAAAATTTACTGAGAGCCCACTGGGACCTGAGGATATGGAACAAAAATGGAAATGACACTAGGTTGCTATAGACTGAATGTTTATGTGCCCTCAAAATTTTATATATAATCCCTAAAATGAGGGCTTTAGGGATTGGGGGCTTTGGTGGGTGATGGGGTCGTAAAAGTGGAGCCCTCATGAATGAGATTAGTGCCTCTCTCTTGAAAAGGAACCCCGGAGAGTTCACTGCCCTTTCCTCCAAGTGAAGATACAAGAACACAGCCATTTATGGACCAGGAAACAGACCCTTGCCAAACACTGAATATAGCAGTGCCTGCGTCTTGAAGTTCTCAGCCTCTAAAACTATGAGAAATAGATATATTTTTTTCATTTATAAATTAACCAGTCTAAGGCATTCCATTGTAAGAGCCCAAATGGAATAAGACATTACCTTCATGGAGGTAACCGTCTAGTAGAGAAGGCAGATGAAATAAACACCATAAAACTTTACAGTTACTAATAGTGATCAGTTAATATGGAAAAAACGTAGACCACTAGAGAGAATCGCCCTAATATTTACGGTGTTAATAAAAGTAACTTGCTTTGTAAAACAATTAGAATAACCTGCAAAAGCCTTTCTAATTACTATTATGCTAGCCTATCTGTATAATAAAGAGTCATTTTCAGTTTTATCCTTCTATCTATAAAATGCTGAAAAAGAATATTTTTTTTGTCCACTTATAGTGTTTTGAAACTTTAAAAATTAAGAAGTGCTTGAAATTGTAAAATTTTATCAATAACAATAGTGTTATATTTTAGTATTTTTTTCTCCCTTTAGATAATTATTTTTCATGGTATTATGAGTTTTGTTTGTCTGTGTATTTGTTTGTCTGTGTATTTGTCTGTTATTGAGAGTTTTTGTTTTTTTTTCTTTCTTTTTAGGAAATCTTCAGGTTTAGCACCAGCAAATGTTTATATGTAGAAACAATTGATTAAGGAGCTATTGTATGTACTAGTGGAATCTGACCAGTGTACTCTTTGTCTCCATTAATTAAAAGACCTACTAAATTTGTCACATAAAAGAATATTGTGTTGCAGACCTATCATCAAAGTTGAAATGTTCTCTTAAAGAATAGTAACACTTACATAAATCTCAATTCTATAGGAAGTAAACTGCACACTAAGACTTTAAGCATATTCCTAAATAGTTGAAAAGATGATTCATGGGGAATTACATGAAATTTATTTACTTCAGTATGTTTTTAAATTTGAATTTCAGAAAAATTAATTTTGCCTAATTATTGTGGTAAGAAAAGAAATTATTCCCATAAGATCATTAAAAGCTTTTTATAGGCAGACGATTTATCAGTGCTGAGATTTGTCCCTATTCATGCCACCTGCCTGGTTCTCACTGACCCAGGCGTGGCAGTGCAGCAGGACCATGAAGTTACAGGCAGCCTGTCTGCGAAAGGCCCACCTGGGAGGACTGAAGTGCTAGAAGGTGGGTGGGGTAGTTGGGAGCCCTGAGAGTGGAGCAGAACAGAAGCAGAGACATCCCTGAATTATAAATGTGGTACTGAGGGTATCGAAGCAGAACCAGTATACAGATAAAAGTATATGGTTTTGTCAATAAAGGCAAAATCACCAGTGATCCATATATTTCCTCTGCCCACACTTGGGGATATTTGCTTCTTGATAGTTCTGGCCTGTTCACTTCCTCAAAGAGGCTGGCTCTGATCTCCTTCTCTAACATAAATCCTCCTTTGATTCTTAATATCTAACAACCTATTTTTCCTCCTTGAAAATTGCAAATTGTAAATTATGTATTTAGTCAGCTATATATGTTTACATTCCCCTTTAATCTTTTAAAAACAAAATGTATTGTGTATATTTGAAGTTTATAACATGATATAATGGGATATATACATAGCAAAATAGTTACAATAGTGAAACAGATTAACGTACCTATTTTCTCACTGAGTTACTCCTTTAAGACACTGTTACTCCAGCTAGCTTCCGGTTGTTAAATAAATATTTATTAAGTGAATGAATGATGGTCAAAGCTTTCAACTGGTTGCTCTTAGCTTTCCTCTTTATCCAATAGCACCTGAGTGCATATGAACTGGTCCGGGCTCCATAGTCATTAGAAGCTGTCATTAACACCAAAATGTTTGGAAATGTGCATATTTTCTTTTTTTAAATTTTCAGAGTAGTTTCTCAGATGGCTTGCAATAGACATTGGTGATCATCTACCCCCTCAAAATGCAACCTAATGTATTATCATTATGATTTATGTTAGTGTCATTAATTGATTTTTATTGATGCCAATGACTGTTGTTAAGATGGTATTTTGGAGCTATTTTGACTTTTCATTTCTAGGAATGTGTAAAATATGATAGTGAGGGAAATTTATAAGTTAGTGACACCTGAAGTATTAGAACTGTCTCTTGTCCGGGGATACTTACAGTTGAGGGCTGGGGGGTGGGAGTCCCAGTTCCCTGGATCCCGTTAGTTTCGTTCACTACTCAGTGGAACTAGGAAGATCAACCTAGGCACAGCAGAAACAGAAAGTGAAGATGTGTAGAAACTGAAAGGAAAACTGGAGCAGCACAGGGTCCAAGACTGAAGCAAAAGTAATTTCACACAGGCTGTAGTGTAACAAAGAGAAACTGTACTGAAGAACAAACAGAAAGCTTAGAGCACTTCCAAAGAGAGTTGGAAGTGGGTTCCTCTCCCAGGTGAGAAGAGACAGAGAGCGAGTTGGAGAGACCAAAGGAGTGCAGAGGTCTAAACATTCCCTTTCTCTCCATTTGAAATTGTTTGTAACTTTCTCATGGGTCACTCTGCGCCCCCAGGCACCTTAGTCATGTCTATAGTGTCTTATAGGTCATTGATTCCCTAGGTTACCTCCTCCCCACTTTCTTTTCCCTGGCTGGCCAGAATTGCTGAGTGCTGATCACAGTCCTTCCTCTGCTGTTTCCAGGAGCCCTGCAGGCTTCCTTATTCATCAGACCAGGCTTTTCTCCTATCTCCCCGAAGCCTTTTCCTTTGCCCCCTCCCATCTATAATACCATTTCCCTTTTTTAGCATAGATTAGCGGGAGTTGCTTGAAACCTTTCTTACGTTGATGTTTCCTGTAAACTTTATTGATATTTATTGCTCTTTTTCTGGCTATGTTTCTTATTTTTAAAAGATTAGGGGCCAATGCAACTTAAACCCCAGCGTCAGCCACATCTCAATGTACTCAGAGAACCAACAAAAGTTCCCGCAGTCCAGCTTCACAGATAACACGAATCTAGCAGCTCTTATTTGAGCCATAAAGGGACATAACTAAAGATAAGGGCTTTCTGAAATATCGGATGTGTAGCGGTGTGTATGATAACCTTAAACACTCACAAATTCTAATTCTCTGCTATTGTCTGGAATCACTGCATGAAGCTCTTTCTATTATGTTAATAAAGATATACACTAAAACAAAATTCATTAATCTTTCATGCAGATTTCAAAGAAAAAACTGCTTGGAACCTTAGTTTGTCAATTAAAAATATTATATACTTTTAATCTTCTCGGGATCTAAAATGTTTTTAGATATTTTGGTGCTTCTGGAATAATTACTAGAAAACATTAGATAAAACTTGCATTTGCTGAAATGGTTTGGGTCAAGCTATTTATATTATGCCTTGAAAACCCCTTGCACACATAGGCACTGAATTAATTACTAAATAATTACTGTAACTGAATAATCTTTACTAAATGGTAGGTCAGATTTGATTTACAAATTGAGAAAAGTAATGACACATGTTTTAGCTACATCCTACTGTGCCACAGAATAGAAAATGTATTTCCTTAGTTTGCTGAGGGCTTAAGATTTACCACTTAGAGACCGTGCCTTGAGATGCTAATAAATCCAATTGTCTGACATTTAATTTTTCACTAATTGCTTTCACTCACTTTTACACTCATCTTTTTCTTTTTATAAGCTTTAATTATTGTTCTCAGAATGGTAACAGTGCTCACACATTACTATGAAAGCTTAATATGGTTGGAAGTCAAGCTTGATGTCTCCCTTACTAGCAGGGACCCTGTGGGCAGAGGTCTATCTGAATTAAGGCCGAGGAAAAGCCTTGTGTTCTTGGCCAGGGCAGACCTGTCTCAGGACCATCGCTGGCAGCTCCTGCTTCTGATCTTAAATCTGAACAAGGGGTCTATTAAAGACAACAGATCTGAAGGAAACAAACATGGGTGTCTTTAATAGGTAAGTTCTTAGCCTTTGTTCTAATGGAGTCTTTGCCTCTATACTTCATCACAGAATAAGCAAATACTGCATAATCTCAGAAAATTCTTAGAATTTATGAGATATTTCTATGACTAGATTTGAACTTTAGATGTGATAAAACATGAAGAATGCAGCATCACAGACAGATGACACTAGAATTATAAGAGCCAAGTTCAAGGGGAAGAGTTTATAGTCTATGAAAAGGTGTGGTGAAGAAGATAAACCAAGTAACGGTTGACAGATTTCTTGTCCAGGAACTACTCTGGGTCCTCCATTGAAATAAATCCCCAAGCCATATACCCCTTCTGTCTTTTTCACTTTTCTGTCTTCATTGCTTTGATGTGCCATTGAAATCACATGGGGGGCCCAGGCACAAGAGAGTGCTGTGGGGCTGGGTTCAAGAATGTATTAATTCTAGTTTGCTAAAATTCTTAGAAAAGCTTCATTCTTCCCAAATGAAAGGTACAAGTAATGCTTGATTAGTGTATTTGGATTAGACTGAAGACACGACTTTGAATCCTCACCATAACATTTACCAGTACATGGCTTGTGTGACCTCTTCCAGCCTCACTTTTCTCATCAATGAAATAGGGATGATCATATCTATCTTGAGAATGTTAGGAGGACTATTGGCTATCACACTATTGGATTGATGAGGTTGTTGTGAGAATTAAATGAGTTAACATCTATGAAGACTTAAAATTATGTATAGAACATAGGAAGGCTCGATAATATTATTATTTATAAAATCACTAGTATTTTTACTATCATGACTGCTCTGTAGAAGAGGGGTTAATCCCAGGCTGTGAAATCAGGGAAAACTGGATTGAAATCTCTAAACTTTCTAAATGGGCAACCTTGGTTATTTTACTCAGCCTGTCTTAGCTCAGTCCTAATGTATAAAATGGAGATGAGTGATTCCTATCTAAGAGGGCTGTGTGAGGATGGAAAGTCCATAACACACAGAGATCCTGGGGGTAATTCCTGGGACAGAGGACTTGGTATACCATGTCCAATGTTTATACTGACAATGATATTTATTAATTTACTAAGCATTTCATTAGACAAATTTTTATTGACTATCTACTTATCATTTGCCAGGTATTCTCCTATATACTGGGGATATAGTGTTGAAGAAAACAAAATCATAGCCTAATGTAGCTTCCATTTTATCATAATGTTAAACAATAGCTTGAATTATTTAACATCATTAACCAAAGCAATTTTTTTCACAAGGCATGGAAACCAAATAGAAGCCATATGGACTTTTTATTTAGTGAAAATAAATCCTTCTGAACACTTTAAAATAATTTGTTTTCCTGACAAAGTATAAAGATCTCTACCTCTTTTTTTTTTTTTTCTTTTAATTGTTGGGGATTCCTTGAGGGTACAATAAGCCAGGTTACACTGATTGCATTTGGTAGGTAAAGTCTCTCTTGCAATCATGTCTTGCCCCCAGAAGGTGTGGCACACACCAAGGCCCCACCCCTCTCCCTCCTTCCCTATCTCTGCTTTTCCTCCCCCCCCATGACCTTAATTGTCATTAATTGTCCTCATATCAAAATTGAGTACATATGATTCATGCTTCTCCATTCTTGTGATGCTTTACTAAGAATAATGTCTTCCACTTCCATCCAGGTTAATATGAAGGATGTAAAGTCTCCATTTTTTTTAAATAGCTGAATAGTATTCCATGGTATACATATACCACAGCTTGT